>JAKKIK010000645.1:0-26024 GCA_024500135.1 Heterodera carotae | reverse complement strand
GTTGAGCGTTGGTATAAATCCAAGTGTTAATAAAGATTAATTAAAAAATTTTATCTTAATTAATTTCACTCGTTCAAACTCTTCATGGCAAAAAAACCGGTGATAATGAGAATTATATTAACTAAAACTTAAATTCTTTGAATAATTACTAATTACTATCAATAAACAAACAAATTAATTGTTATTATAAAGTGAATAAAAAGTATTTATGTAGTTAATATTTATTAAAGGAATTTAAAAGTAAACAAAAAAAGATACTACGTAAAAGCCTGGCTCAGTCTATCCAACATTAAGTGAGGCAGACTCTTATAACCCGCAATTAGAGCTAAATTGTAAACTTTTATGCCCTACAATATCCAAATACATAAAAATTAATTAAAAAGAATTAATAAGTAAATTTTATTATGTAGCAGGGAAATAATTATTTTATGTGATTACATATAAGTAATAAGAAGGTAGAAAAGAAAATATAAAAAATAAAATGCAGAAAAGAAAAAAAATTCCTGCCAAATACCGGCTTCTAACCATAATTCTTTTTACGGTAAGACGAACAAATCATTGGCTTTATCAACTTGCCCTTTAAATAACCCTACTCACTGCCTGGCAGAATTTCAGTTAAAAAACAATAGATCATTTAACTAAAGATATCCAGGATAAATTAATTAAGACAATTTGAGTGTAGCGTGAAATAAAACTTTTATCCCAGCTTTCTACCAAAATAAAAAGCAAATCGGTTGAAATTTATGGTTTTACGAATCATTTTGGTGTGAATATTAAATTTCTGTCTAAATTTTGTCACAATGGAAAAACTTGAGAAACAATATGATTAAAGAAAGGAACAAAAGAGGATAAGTCAGACAAATAAAAAAAAAATAACTCGACCTCTTTAAGTCTAAAAGCATACGGCAGACGACCGAACCTCTCTAAGAACGGGATATTCCTCTTATAATATAAGCAATGACCAAAATCTCATTCATTAAATAATATATAAATATATATTCTTACTCATAATAAATCGGGTTAAAACGGAAGTAAATTGTAAAATAACAAGTAACATGATCAAATCCAAACTAATGAAATGAGAGTTTTCTTGGCAAGGGATTCACCCAAAACATAACCCAAATAATTTTCAAATTCCCTATAAAAGATAACGAAAACAATATGTAATATTGGGGTTAAAAAAATCAATCGTTCAGCCTTAGTTATATACTCCATAAACAACTGTTGATAAAAAAATTTTAAATTTTTAATGAGAATCAAAATATTGTTAAAGATTAAATTTAAAAAAATTGTCAAGTAAAAGTTTTGCTTTCATTGCTAATTAGCTGATCTACTCAATTGTATTTTAGAATTTGTTGCCAAACCTAATTCTATTGCTCTTAAAACGAATATTAATCCATATAAAATGATACAGTGCCGTTGGTTCTCTGTTGTTAATGATTTGAAATTAAATAAAAGCAAAATTTCTTGAAAATTAGAACGTTACACTTCTTTCACTAGTACTAAGTATATATATATATTTTTTTTTTAATTATCTCTGAATATAAATTTATTTGTAAATATCTACTTTTTCAATCAGTGTGTGTATGCTACGCAGGCGGTAATCTATTTAGTTTTTTAAGTTTCACATTTTTTGTAAATGAGTGTTTAAATTTTTTTTGAAAAAATTTTGTTTTATTATGCCGAGCCTTTTTTACTATCTTTGTTTGTTTTAGATTTTTTAAATTAACAAAATAATCATTGTACAATATATTTATTTTGTTGCGAGAAAAAAGTTTTCATTAAGATAATATTAATGATTCGGTGGTACTAAAAATTAGATTTGGTAACTCTTATATGCCAAAAGACCATCAAAAAGGTTAGACTGACAATTTGTTCAAAATCAGTCCGCTGACTTTTGGCGCAATGCGTGGTCATAGTCTCATTGTTAGTCATTTGTTTCAATATTCTTCACAAATTCGAACTTATTCATGTTTACATACACACCTGTTTATTGTAAGTTTTGCAATAAAGTAAATTTTTTTATTTAAATGCTAATTTTTCTTATTTTCTTAGTAATTCTTCTGATATGCTACCTTTTATAATTCCTAAATTCTTTATCATCTTGCCAACAAAGTAAACAAATATACGGTTTGGGCCTTTTTCTGAAGCATTGGGCATATTTGTGGGTACACTCCTACCAACCTTATTTATTATTACATTTTTGACAATAATTTTACGGTTACATTAAAGTTTATCTTTAAGCAATCAATTTAATGACTAACCCTCCCGTTGATGAAAACTTTAATGTTAATTAAAATAAATTTACATAATAAATGACAACTCGATTTATTTTATTTGTATACAGAACTAATCATTTTGGTAATTTTTTCATATGAATCATTTTATATCTCGAAATTTTCATTAGGTAATTCAATTGCACTATGGCTAAGGCTCCGCAACATGGGCAAGGAGGAAAGTACGGCATATTGCAAATTTTGTTCATTAAGGCCATTGATATACATAGGTTATTTGAATCTATTCTTTTCATAGGTTATAATTTCGTTGCGTGATCAATCATATGAATTTTATTTTTACCGTTAAATTTTCTAGTTTTCAAAAAGTATCAGTAGCAAGCAGTTTAAGGTATTCTCTTGTAATTATTATAAGATAATATTTCTTCACTTCTTTTTTCTGTAGTTTGCTTTTTAATTCTTTTAAAAAATCAAATTTGGGTATATTATCATTTAATTATGTGCAGTAAATGGTATTTAATAAGTCGTGCCACTTAATTTTATCGCCAATTTTATAAATTCAAATTGATAAATAAATTTTTAGAATGTACAATTTTACTAATTATTTACACAAACGGCAATCAATTATTTTTTTAGGTTAGAATAATTTAAATATATTTGAAATTGAAATTTTAAATAATTATATAGGTATTTGCACATTGCTTGACTTTTTATTATCTATTGGTATTTCAAACTCTCTGAGTTGCAATTGTTCAATGCTATGATTTTATTTAAATAAATTTGTGGTAGCTACGAATTATTTTTATTAGACATATTTAATTTAGTTAGTTTTGCTGGGCTCCAAACTTGAAACGATCAATCAGATCAGATCGCATGAAAGATTTCAACGTTCTGCTTTTATAACTTAACTTTTATATATACAGTTTATGTATGCTGTTTATTTAAGTCTTATGTAGATTTTTTTAATATTCGTAAAATCGTCCTTTAATTTATTTTTAATTTTACTAAAGTTTGATAATGTAAAGCTACAAGCTTCATTTCCCGAAATTAAATAAAAGATTAGCGCCAAATGATACGCAGGTAGTAATTTATTTAGTTTTTCAACTTGCTATAAGACATCTTTTTATATGGATATATCGTTTTCAACGTCCCCGGCTGCTATCCGAAAGTTTATTAAGTCATAATGTTATTTTTTATTTAAAAAAAAAACTGTTTTTTTTTGTAGAATTGCATACTTTTCTTTTGCAATTCTTTTTGTGATTTCAAAATTTGATTTTTACCAAGTATAGTCATTAAATTTTTCTATAAGTATATATTTTTTTTCGAGACATTAATTTAAGTTGTATTGGAGAATATTTATTTGTTTATTAAATTGTCAAAGATAAAATTTTACTGACATGGGAGAGCAATAAAAATGAAGTTTACCAGGTTCTTTGTATTTATTTGCTTTGAATTAAATATTATTTTTTGAAGGTTTTTTTTAGTACATCTATCATCATAATGACCGTGCTACACATTATTTGTAGTAATTTTATTGTTTTTGTGTCGCGAAGAACTGTTTAGTTTTATTACACTTTATCGTTCGCAAATTATGATTTTTGCTCACTGCAAATATTTTGTTCGAAAAGTTAGTAATTAAACTTTGTAGATTATGGTGGAAGTTTTATAATTTATTAAAATCTTTCCTCAAATAAATCTAGCCTAAATTGTAAAATTTATTGTTTAATTATAAGGAATTTTAAATTGTAAAATTATCTTCCTTGCTTCTGTACGTCAAAGATTATGAGCGAATTGATTAGTTATCTAAAAATACATTTTTTATTTCTTCAATAATTTTGATTTTTTTTTCCTATTAAAAATTAGTGAAATAATTTTTCAAGCAGGTATTCAAAATGTCGCAAAATAATAAATCACGATACCCAGACAATATCCAATAGGCCTTTGCCTTAATAAAGTTTAGTTCCTAAATTTTAATTTTTGATTTTGCATAAAGGCGAGGCTAATAAGCCACCGGCGGATAGTTGCCCGCGATATGCTTGTTTATCGCAATAAATAATGTTGTTTTGTCTATATCTAAAGAGTGTTGCAAGAGTTGTTTTAAAAAATTATAGTTTTTTTATTTTACACCAAATGCTCGAATAAAGGTATTACTATTTATTCCTTTTTATTGTAATACACATTTTATCTTATTTTGGTTATATTGTGATGAGAGTTTTAATAAAATTTTTGCCAAATTGTTTTATTAGTTTGTTTAGGTTTAAAATGAAGATGAATAAGCGTGAAATTTTTCCGTCAGCCAATTTTTTTTTACTTGATATTTATTTATGATGAGTGTCAGTTTTTATTTTTTCCTTATTGCTATTTTTTTGATAATAATTTACCTTTATAATATATTTATGCTTCTCATATATTTGCCTAAATTAATGAAGCTCATTAAGTTTTTGAGAATAAAACGGCCCACATCTGCTAATTCTGTAAGACAATTCTCATTCCGATGACACAAACTCAAGAATCTTAGTCAATTAATTCACCGATAAATTGGATATAGCTCGTTAAAGTGTCATTATTAGTGATATGGGACTCAGTTGGCCAGTGTTTAAATTGCTTCAGATTGAGTTGAATCTGATTTACACCGATTTGTCTCATCGAGAGCTGTGATTGATACCAAATTGTCAAGAAAATAAAGTAATTGGGCTGAGTTTCGGTCATTTCTTACCCTTTCAGGTATTTAAACCAGTTCAAAAAAGGTTTAAATGCTTTTCCCAATTGTTTTTTTGATTGCTTTATCGTTTTGAGCACCTAAGAAACCATATAAGAATGATATTATGAGGCTCTGATGGTATATAATCAATATTAAAAAGAAACGTAAAAAATTGATTAGACCAAGAAAAACGACAAAACTTTGATTAAACCAAGATAAATTATTACAGCTTCTAAATTATACTTTAGGTTTCGTTTCTTTTAAAAATTCATTTTTAAAAAGGGTTACTTATCGGACAACCCAATATTTCCTTTAGACAAGAAGTATTGAAAAAATTGGGGTCAAAATCATTGTATTTTAAAGTTTCTGATTTCACCTTTTCATCAAAAAATCTGGGTCTCAGTTTTACAGTTTCATTTCAAACTACGGATGTTATGGTTTATGTAAAAATAAAATTTCAAAATTAAATGTTATAACATATAATAATCTTCCTGTAAAAAATTAACAAACAATTTTGAAAACTATTTTTTCGATTTGTATAAATTCTATTTTTGCTTTATTTAAGAAATTAGTAAAGTGGGATTGAAGAACTTCCACTGGCGAATTGATTGGCCATCGGTGGCCAAACGCCCTTATTGACGTTTGTGGCCAAATGACTCAGCACGACAGCAGAGAAGACGGGAGGACTTCAACCACTGCTGCTGCTGCTGCTGCTGCAACCCATCCAACTAAATATGATCGTCCTTTCGCATTCACAATTTAATTTATATTAGAGAAAAAAAGAGAGAGAGAAAGCATGGGGTTGAGAAAAATGGAATGTTGGTGTGTGTGATGAGAGAAAAAAAAGCGAATTGTGACTGCAACAGACAAATCACCAATGTTTATGGCCAATGATGAGAGAGAGTGAGAAAGAAAGAGAAATGAAGGAGAGACAATGTAGCTAGAGAGAGAGAGAGGGCACGGGGATGAGAAAGAGATGGGAAAATAAGTGTATGCGAGAATGAGAGAAAATAAGCAAACTGTGACTGCAACAGACAATTCACCAATGTTTATGGTTATTGATGAGAGAGAGAGTGAGAGAAAGAATAGTGAAGGGGAGAAAACGTAAAGATAGAGAGCGAGAGAAGGGAGAAAGAATGAGAGACTGTATCTCTGTGTATGGGTGTGAGATCAGCCATTTGCTAATATCGCCTCTCCACTTTCATTCTTTCCCCCACCAAATATGCGTCTTCAAATAATCCATTAATTGATTCTTTTAATTATACTGAAAATTCATGAAATAGTAGGAATTAATATATATTAGAAACCGGACCGGCGCCCCGGCGGTAAGTCCCGGGTAAGGCGGGTCTTTTAATCCTAGTCACAGTCCGGGATCAAGAAACACCGGTCCCGCCCAGTCCTTTTGACCGGGATAAACCGTGACTAAATCCGTCAGCGAAAATAGCCTCAGATTTTAAAATTTTAGTGTTTTTTTATTAATTCGCAATTGTTAAAATATTCATTTTTATAAAAACAATCCAATTTAAATAAAATAGATTCTTTAGAATGAAAGAAAATAAATTTAAACGTAAAAATGAAAAGCGAAGCTATCTTTTTTAAAGTTTAATAAATATAAAATTAGAAAACCGCTTATTTATATAATATTAAAAACAAATAGAAATCAAAGCAGGTTTTTAATAAAATAAATACCCAGCATGGATCATCAAATAATAAAAAACATAGAAAAAATTACACATTTTGAAAATACCAAATGAGTAAACTTTTACTATCACTGAAAAAGGCCGCAAAAACGATATCGTTAATGACTCGTAAGACAAATTGGGAAGGACCTGACGTTACCCTTACACGTAAAATTTTTTGTAGTTGAAAAAAGGCTCGAAGGAAGCCTAAACGATTTAGTTAAAGTAATTTAATTATATGCTATTGTAAAACGAAGTCAGGGTCTTATAATCAAACAGTAAAGAAGCAGGAAAAAGTTGATATTTGTGAAGAAAATTTTAAATTTATAGACAAGTTTATTTTATAATTAAAAAAATGTCACATAATAATTTTAAAAACATTCTTTCATAAATAAATTGTTTTAAACCTAAAAATAAATGCAGAGAAGCATAATTTTAAGAATTTAATATATATATATATTAAATTTAGTAAAAGACATTTAGTGCTAAAAATGTATTTACTAGTTTTTGGATTTACGATCTCTGATATACTGGACATATATTCCAGAATGGACGTGGCTATGGCAGCGACGGGCAGCGACCTGCCGATTTAAATCATTTGATGCTGTAATAGTATGCTTTTTTAAAATGATATATTTGAAATAAATAAGTAATTCTCAGGTATATACAGATCAACGCTGCGCTAACTTAAATATATCGTCATTGAATAAAATGTAGAAATTAAAACACCATTAATACCTACAGAAATATATTCTCCAAAACCGTGAAATTCATTGCTAGAAAATATAACATGTTAAATTAAACAAAATATTTTTTAATCAAAAATGACACTGAAGAGGTGTAATGATTGGTAAGACGCAGAAATACTGTCCAAAATGAAAAAAGCGAAAATGCATCATTAACTACAAAATGCAAAATTGGTGTTGATTAAAAACTGCGAATTTTAATTTAAAATTTTTTGTCTTAGGACCAAATTAAAGAAAACGGTAAAGCATAAATTAGCGCAATAAGAAGAAATATCTGTTAATTGTTTATTTTTATTAACCAAATAAAGGACGGATAAGACATTAAAGAAAAATCATTATTTCCAAGTGCTCAACGTCTCACTTATGTCGGAAATTTAGAATCAGGCGAAAACGCTCCAGGCGAATTGCGATACGCGCTGCATTTTTGTTTCAGCGTCTGCAACAATTTATTAGCATTTTGTTCTTTAAAGTGCTTAATGACACAAATTTATCTCATTAAAGCATAAACTTAAATCTAATTATTCATATTAATAACTCAATTTCATATAAGTACTATTTTATAAATTACTTTTAATAATTTTATAAAATAAAAAAGATGGCTACAAAATATTTATATATAATAGTTTTAATTACATTTTTTGCTGCTTTCAAAACCAATATGGAGAACAAATACGTTTCTATCTGAATAAATATAATTAAACCAAAACTTAAGATTTCTTTTCCAGAACTGTATGAAAGCTCAAATTTATTATGTAAAATATGCAAATTATATTCCTGGACTAACTATAAATAAATGCTAACAATTTGATTATATGGACTTAGAATTCTAATAAAATACACTTGCATGTGTAAGCTCGGCAGATATTTTGATATCCATAGCACAGAAGTCAGTCATCTATTGACAAGACACAAATAAAATAATAATCCGAATTACTTTTTACCATTTATAAAAAAGCAACTATGAACATAACATTTAATTTCAAATTACACAAAAGAGATCTAATCTCTTCCTTATATAATTTAGCATATTTTTCATTTAATAAAAAGAATTAAAAATAAAATTTACAAAAACATTGCACCTGTCTCTATTTTAAGCACCAAATTATGAAATTTAAAGTTGGCTATTTGCTAAATATTGCTATTAACGAAGAAGAAAGCAGCTGGCGAGTTGAAGTGAAGAAAAAAAACCGACTAAGCTAAAGAATCAAAAAATTTTCAGTTAATTTCAAAAGTTAAAAAAAAATTTTGAAAAAAGCAATATTTATAATAAATTGGAATTACTCTTATGTTTGCCGTCTGTGAAGGTGCGGCATTGTTTGACCTATTCGCAATTCTTCTATAACTGTTTAATGAAAGAGGTTTTTTCATTTATTTACATAAAATCCATTAAAAATTGCAAAAAAAATATTGCACCTGCTCTATTTAAATACAAAATTATATTCGTCAATTAAAAAAGGTGTAAATTATTGTTGAATTTGATAAATGATTGACTTGACCATAACAGTAAGAATATATAACTTAATTGAAAAAATGATTTATGTTAACAAAATATTGGGATGTTATGAATGTTCCACAGGAGGAAGTTTAAGCTAAACGCGGATCAAAATCAATTGACCAAACAAAAACTTAAATATACTCAAAATGCAATTCATATTTATACAATAAAATAAATTTTATTGAGTTTCCATGATCGCTGATCACGAATCCGACATCTATTTCGCCTAAGTTCGAGTCCCAGACAAGAACTCGAACAAAAAGTCGAAAATTCAAAAATTTTCAGTCTTTTTTTATTTCTAAGCACTTAAAAACGGAATAAATGGGCATTCTTAGCTGTTGCTTTTATGACTTGAAGCAATTCGAAAATTTTAACTGATTAGAGAGATAAAAAATTTTTTTGAATTTTCGATTTTTTGTTAGAATTCTGGTCCAGGGTTCAATCTTATCGTCTCAACTAGGGTTCAACGGGACAGGGACCGGGGCGGGAAAACCCGGTTTTTTCAGGTCCCGGTCTCGGTTTAAAAAAAAGTCAAGTCCCGGTCGTTCAAAACCGGGCGGGACCGGGACTAAACATGCACTGGTAAGAATGCGGATTTGAGTGCAAAAGTTGAGGTTGAAAATGGAGGAAAGGGGAATATTTAAATTATAATTCCGCCAGCCAAAAGGAATTGTCATTGGTCGAGTGGTTGTGTTGTATGTTTCAATGAAATGGTTGGTGTGGGTTCGGATCTCGCAATCTCGGCAGAAATGTTGATATTCATAGCACAGAGTCACCTAACGAATTGACAAGACTCAAATAAATTAATAATCCAAATATATTTTTACCATTTATAAAAAGCAACTTATGAACATAACATTTTTTTTCAAATTACACAAAAGAGATATTTTTTCAAATCTTTTTCTAGTAATTTAGCATATTTTCATTTATATAAAAAGCATTAAAATAAAAATGTACAAAAATATTGCAACTGTCTATATATTTTAATTACCAAATTGTGAAAATTTAAAGTTTACTATTTGCTAAATATTGCTATTAACGAAGAAGTAAAGCAGCTGCCGTGTTGAGTAAAGAAAGAAAACCGACTAAGCTAATAAATTATCCAAATTACTAACAGATAAAAAATTAAATATTCAATTAATGGCGCTCATTGGCGCACATTCAATGCCTGAAGAGGTATTGAGAATGTGCATAGCTCTACAGGAAGCTGCTATTGACAATGTAACTACCTCTGCGCAATTTACACGGGTATTAAAAGAAATATTTTTCAAAATTATAAATATAAAAATATTCGAAAACAAAAGAATATTAAAAATAAAAAATTATAATTGCTCAACATTTTTTTAGGGGTATAATTGATATAAATGTAATCACAATTTAAAATTTTAAAAAATAGTCAAAAAATTAGCAGTTAATTTCAAAAGTAAACAAAATTTTGAAAAGAAACAATGTTCATAATAAATTGGAATTATCGCCGTTTGTGTCGGTGCGGCCGTGTTCGAGCTCATCTGCAACTCTTCTATAACCGTTTAGTGAAAGAAGTTTTTTCATTTATTTTAGGTAAAACTCATTAAAAATTACAAAAATATTGCTCCTGCTCTATTTAAGTACAAAATTATATTCGCCTATAAAAACAGATGTAAACTATTATTGCATTTCAAACGTGGAGCGAAATCAATTAACCAAACAAAAATTTAAATAAACTCCAATGCAATGCGTATTTATACAATAAAATATATTTAAATAAATAAATCTACATTAAAAAAACTAATATTTTTATTGCTTTGAAAAGAAAAAAAATTGATGTTTTAAAGAAATGCAGAAATTATTACATTGAAATTAAGATTATAGTCATGAATTGTCAAAACTTTTATATAATATCTACCAAATAAAAAAAAATGGAATTTTATTAAAATTTAAAATAGAATTTAGAAATCAAATAAATTGATTTGTATTATATATGTTGCACCCGATTTGAAAAATCACCCGATTTGAAATCGGGTACCCGATATGAAACCAAATCGTCGCGTTGGTGAGTTCTGACAAACATGGAGTAAGACACCTGAAAACCGAAACTAAGTAAGGGATCCGGTTCTATGCCGAAGTTCGAACAAGTGTGTAAAATTTCAGGTTTCTATCTTCATATTAACATGTTCAAAACACTGAACAAACATTTAAGCTGATTTCAAACTTCGAAAAAGTTTGTTGAATGTTTTGGACATGTTCTGATAAACATTGAACCGGAAATTTTACAGACTTGTTCGACATGGGGTCTAAAATCATTTCCCGAAAACAATTAGAAGTTCGGCTGTTTTGAACACCATGTTTGGCAATGTTCGTCATAGCTCACCAATGTTCGTTTCAAATCGGGTACCCGATTAGAAATCGGGTACCCGCGATGATTTGGTTTCAAATCGGGTGATTTTTCAAATCGGGTGCAACATATATAGTTACATAGGTAAAAATTTTAGAAATAAAAAACAAAAATAACAAATAAAATGAGAAGCTTTACTTAAGACAGAGGTGGCTGGCACTTAATTGGAAGCAATATTAGAGAATTTTAGAAAAGTACGAACAAAGATAGCACAGAGATGCTAATTGTAAGGGGTACCAAATTTCTTTTTCCTAATACTTATACAGGTAAATAGGTAAAAAAAGGAACAACATTACTGCGAAGTTAGACTCATAATCTAAGAAATTATTTTCCCAAAAAAGAAATGCTGCATCAATTTTGATTGGAATCTTCCGATTTATTTCCTAATTTCTTCATTTTTTGTTCGTTCGCGTACTGTTTATCGCTTATGCCCAATTTATTCTTCCATCTTTGAATTGTTGTTAAATTGACATCAAGCGTTTTCCCAATTTTGGCATAATTTTGGCGCCATTCTTTTCGCGTGTATTTTCTTTTTTGCTTTAATTCATTTTTCATTGCATCAAATTGTTCAATAAGTGCAATTTTTGTCGAATCACTATAATTAGCCAACCTTTTTCGGCCCATGCCAAATGCTTTAATCCATTTATAAATTTTCACTCGATTTGCACCCAATTTTTTTGCTATTATTTCTTCAATTTTAGTCCTTTCTTTTCTTGAACGCTTTCCTGTTGGCTTTATCTTTTCTTTTATTGCATAGAATTTGTTAATGATTCCCTTTTTTTGTTGGTCGGAATAATTGATACTTTGGTAGACTACTAATTCTTTCTTCCATTCATATATTTTCTTTCGATTAGTGCCCAATTTTTTTGCTATTATACATTCAATTTCATTCCATTTTTTTGCTGAATGCGTTCTCTTCTCCTTTATTTTCTCTTTTATTGCATTAAATTTCCGAATAATTTCCCTTTTTTGTTGTTCAGAATATAATATGGCAGCTTTTCCACTTTTTGATAGACCAAAATCCTTCTTCCATCCATAAATTTTCTTTCGATTAGTGCCCAATTTTCTCGCTATTATTCTTTCAAATTTAGCCCTTTCTTCTGTTGACCATCTTCCTTTTTGCTTGATTTTCTCTTTTAGTACATGAAATTTACGAATTATTTCTTTCTTTTTCTGTTCTTCGCTTTCATTTTGATCACCGTTTTCCGACAGTTCTTCCGCCGTTTGATCATCATTTTGTGCCATTTCGTTGATTTCATCTTCGGAATCGTCACAATTTTCATTAATGTCAAATATTTGATCAAATTGGTGTCGAAATATTTCCTGCACAATTTGATCATTTGGCGTTGATTGATCACACTGACCATGGCAATTTTTTGCCATTTTGTCCCATCCTTCGCCAAATATTTGATCAAATGTCATCGTCTGTTTCATTTTGCCCGAAAATGCTTGTTCCAATATGTGAATTATTGTAACTGACACAAAAAGAATAACCCTCAATTCCATTGTTTTTTTGAAGAATAGGATTTATTTATAATATTTTTCACTTTTGACAATTTAAAGAAATAAAATACTAAAAAAAAAAATATATCACCATATTTTAAAATAAAAAAAAACTAAACAGTCGATTGAATATAGGCGAATAAATATTTCTATTATTGGAAAATAGGTACAAATGCATTATGTAATGGGTAAAGTAAAAGCCAAATGATTGTCTATTTAAACATATTTCTGAAGTGAGCCAACGCATCTGCCTATTTATTTTTCTATGCATGACAAGGAGCTGCGGAGATGCATAATCAATAAACTGTTTTATAAATTTTTTTTTTCTTAAGCATACAAATTGTTGTTTATCTATAATATAAGCGGTACCAATTTTCTCTGGTTTTGTGTGACAAAAATTTTGAATAAATATTACGGATCAAGAAATGATATTTAAAATACTCTTCCACTAAACACAACATAAACTGGGTAGGGTTTAAAAAGTGATTATTCTGCGAAGCGGACTCGAACATAAAGGGCAAAACCGTTAAACTAAACACTTATGATTCGGTATAAATCATTAATTTTAAAAAATTGTAACCGACCCTACATTATTTTATTGTTCATAAAAATAATAATTATATGAAAGGGCTCAAAAAGTCAGATACTTTGTTAAGGGCATACTTTTTTAAATTTTGGAAATAACTTAATATAAAGCTACATTTCCGACTGGGTTTTTTATACCCACATATTAATAAAATATAAAATGTACTAAGGTTTATCGCAAAGACAAATAATTTATGGGTTGATTTAATTATTTTGACAGACCATCGTCCACAAAAATTTGGATTTTCAAAGGCATATATTGTATTTCATAATTGTCAATACATTATCGAAAATAAATACACTAGCATATTTATCGTTTTATAAATACTAAAATTTGTATTTGGACAAATTACTTCAATTGCTCTTCACTTAATATTGACAAAATTGACTAATGAAAAACTGTAAACAAATGAGTGTCATAATCTTATATTGTTTAATAAATACTTTTAAAATAGATAATTGGCATTTGCTTATAACTGATGAAAAAATTTAAACCAAAAGTTTAAATAAATCGTGATAGTTGAATGAAATGAAATTAGGTACTCATAAATGATCAACAAACAATTAATCGGAATTTTTAAATTTAAATTCCTAAATCAAAAAACATTATTGCACTTATCAATATGCAAAAAGAAAAAATTTATCAAAATAACAAATAACTTTGAATAAATACATAATTCGATGTGATCATTAACAAACACCACATGAAGATTAAAATCCAAGCGAGCGAGAACGATATCGTTATCTAAGCGCTACCAGTTTAAAATTTTTCGCCAAAACAAAAACAAAAATACCAACCGTCCAAAAATAAAATATAGAAATTTTTATAACAACAGTGTACTTATATTGCAAAAAAAAATAAAATTTTCTAAAATACCAATTGATTTTTTTCAAGTCCGACGGGTAAAAGAGCAAAGTACCAAGTGGCAAAGATAAATGTAAAATTGAGTAAAGAGAAGGTTGCTTTTGCTCAATTGCAAATCAAATTATTTGTTTGCAGCGTAAATTAAATTAGGTAATGCATTAAAAGTTTTAGTAAAAGATATGCATGTAAAAAATTTCCAAAAATATTCTTTAAGGACCATACAAACTATCATAAATTAACAATAATAAGAAAAGTCAAAATATTATTACGAAAATTAAGAAATATTCATAAAAGACTTTTATTTATTGACTTTGATTTTCGAAATACACGAATTATGCTCTTCAGCCTTCGAATATTGCTATCAGTGATGCAAACCCGAACCCGAAATCCGAGGTTTTTCTAAACCTGAAACCCGAACCAGAAATTTTACCCGTTGCATAGACGAAAAAATATGCACTGGTAAGAATGGGGATTTCAGTGGAAATGCTAAGGAGAAGGAGTTAAATGGAATATATATCATAATTACGCCAATTAAATTGAATTCCCGATGGCCGAGTGGTTTATGTTCTATGTTTCACATGGTTAGCTGGTGTGGGTTCTAATCCCACGGTTTATAAAATGGTTTTTCTGATTTTATTTTACTTTTTTATGTGGGGGAATAAATGTTAAGTTTCTCTCATATTTTTTCGACTTCTGACATTATTTTTGTAGTGGAAATAGCCTCGCCTCTTTTAAATTTATTTTTTTCATTGTAATTAATTATGGATTTATGGGCCATTTTTGCGACGAATCTTCTAAACAAGCTCCAAAATATTTTCAAAAATTTTCCGGCGGCACCTATCGGCACCGCCTGCTGCCCCACCATGTGCTTTACAGTACGACAGCACCAAAAGTCAAATTTCCGCAGAAAAATTGGCCGCCTTTTATGCAATTTTGGGCAAATTTACTTAACAAAACCCGCTTAAAAAACGTTGAAATTTCCTGGCGGAGCCATCGGCACCGCCAAGCACACCCCCACCCCCTCACAACAAGTTTGTTGTTTAATTTCAATGACAAAAAAAGTAACGGTGAGTAAATTTTAAACAGATAAATTGCATTAAAAATATTTTTCGGGATTAATTCGAAAAACCCGAAACCCGAAGTTTTTCTCGACCCGAAGCCCGAAACCCGAACCAAAAATTTTTCGAGTGACCGACCCGAAACCCGAATCCAAACTTTTTCTCAACCCGTTGCATCACTGATTGCTATGTTTAATGATGAGATATTTGTGCTTCATAACAAAAAAAAATAACTTAATAACTAGCTAAGAATTAAATAATCTTACAAAATTTTTTTTGAATAAATCAAAATAAAGAATTTAATGATTTTTACATTTGAAATTTTTATTGTGACCAAACAAACAAATTAAGAAAACTACGTTTTTGGGTGGAATATTACATTTTTGTTTTAAATAAATTCTGAATGAAAGTTTTATCGAAAACTAATTTGAAACATTCAGAACAATTATAAAACCAAAATTAGCAGTAATTTCACAAAATTTTAATAGATATATTTCTGATTAAATTTACTTATAATTGTGTATTAATTAATTTGCGTCGTTGATTGGGACGTTTAACATACAACAATGGATTTCAATAACTTTTACCTATGTTTAAATTATAAATTTTAAAACAGTAATTAAACGGTGGTTTTATTAAAAAAAATATAAATTAAATATAATTTTTGATCAAATCAATGTATAATTGAACTCATTAATATGAGAATGTATCAAATAGTACAATAAAATTTAACATCAAATTTATTTTGGAGAGAAAAAGACAGAACGACATCAAGTCGATCCCATCACGTGAAAAAGCAAAATATAAAAAACACCCCTGCCTTCAAAAAAATCACCTTAATTCGACGCGATCCAAGCTTTAAAAAAACATTATTTTTCTTTAAAAAATCTCTATAATTATCATTTCTTAGTATTTTATTGTCAATCATAAAAAAATTAATTTATATTAAAAGGCTGAAAAACCCAAATATTTTCATAGATGAATAACTTTTTATTGAATTTTGTAAATAATTAAAATGCTGCATTTTCGATTGGCTTTTTTATACCACATATCAATAAAAGATAAAATGATACTAAGGTTTATCGCAAAGACAAATAATTTATGGGTTGATTTAATTATTTTGACAGACAACCGTCCTCAAACATTTCGATTTTCGAAATCATATATATCAAATTTTGTCAACACATTATCGAAAATAAATACTCTAACATATTTATTATCGTTTTATAAAAATTAATTATTTTTGTTATTTTTATTTAAACAAATTACTTCAATTATGCTTCATTTAATATTCTCTAAACGGACTAATGACCAAACTAAAACAAAAGCGACACATTGCGGATTTATTATTTATCTGTATGTAAAAATGGAGTACAAATAATGAAAATTTTAATTAATCAATTTTTGAAAAAACTTTAAAGTCAAAAGCCTATACGCAGTTTTCGAGAAGAATATAATTTTAGGACATCAAGTCATTTGGTAATACAACGACTTTTAAAAGTAATATCAACTAATGCTTATCTTGGAAATTATTGCAAAATATTTACTTAATAATAAAAAAATATGCATTTATTAAAAATTCCCGCAAATAAAATTAGTCGCTGTATAAATACACTCATTATAGCTGTTGGGACTGCGAGGATGGGCGGGGGAGGGGGGGCGAGACCGGCACGGGAGACAGACCGCAGAGGAGAAGTGATTCAGCTTTGGGCGAGAGGCAGCGGCGAGAATTGGTGAAGGCAACAATTTATTCGCGTCGAGTGAATGAACATGTGATGAATATGCAATTTCAACAGTTTTATCCAGTAGTGAGAAGTCACAATAGTGGAATGAGTGGATGGAATGGAAAGGAATGGAAGGCGAGCCCAATAGAATAGAATGTGGAAGCACAATTGTGTGTGGATTTGACAATGCTTATATACGGGCGAGAAGCGATGGTCCAAAGACCATGCGTGGGAGGGATGACATTGAATGAGAGGGTCGGGAGCAGGAAAATGGTGACAAAAACAAAAAAGCATTTAGCGATAATGGTAAACAAATAATTTTATGATTGATCTTTCCCCTTTAATCTTTACCCTCCCTTTCCGCTATCCTTCCACCATTTTGCTTTTCTCCATTTTTATTAGTCAGCGCTTGGGGCGCGCTGACAATAGCCTCTTAATCATACGAATATTCTTAAGTACGACATAAACAAATTTAATTCACTTTATAATAAAGATATAAATATTCAAAAATGTATAACTTAAAAACAGTGATTATTATGTTAATTAAGCAATTAAAACTGTCAACAGTTTTGTTTGAAGTCATTAAAACATAAAAAGACAGACAAATAGAATTGCTAAAAACTATTTAGCAATGATGCCTAAAAAGATCCCCTTATTGACCTTTTTTCATATACAAATGAAAATTTTTAAATTTGTCATTAAAACTATAAATCACAACTGCATCTATCGGTCTTGAATGAAAAGGTATTAAAGTGAAAGACAAATGATGTTAAAACAGCTTTATAACACTTTCTGACCTGCAAATTATTTGTAAATCTAGAGCCATACAAATACTAAAAAAATGAATTATGCCCATAAAAATTTTTAAATGAAAAAGAAAACGAAACAATAACCTTATTTCAAAGAACCTAACACAATGATTATTGCAAAATTTGTATAATTTAGAAATCGTAGGAAAGTGAAAGGATGGACGAGAAAAAAAATAAAGAAACAAAGATATAAAATTAAATTATCACAATGCAAGCTCGTGTTTGCCGTAGTTACAATATTAATCAAATTAGAAAAAGTAATTTTCTTTCAAAAGCGACGCAGACTACACTCACTTAAAAAAATCAACATGTTGAAAATCTCAAAGACAGTTCTTGAATTAAATCTCAATTTGATATAGAATCGGAGTTAAATTAACAAAACTTGTTTAACTAGCGCTCATATTTTATGCTTAAGTCTCGTGCATGAATTTTCTCACTTTTCTGGTAAATAAATGGAATTTGGGTTCCAATAAGAAAATTAACAAAATTCACTCCATTAAAGAATTACTTAACTAAAATAATGAATATAATTCTTAAATTTACCTGAATTCATTTGCAAAATTAATTTGAAGCATGACAATAAAATTATGTCGAATGATAAGTTTTGAAAAACTTTAAGTACTAAATAGATTATAGAAAGGTGTAAGAATTATAAATAGAAAAGAAAGATATTAAATTCTTTTATTTTGCAAAAGTTTATGCACTGATATTGCGTCGATATAACAAATAAATTTTATCATTACTTAATTTAACATTAATTAAAAATATTTAATACAAATACAAAAGTAATCTTTAAACATATATCAACAAAAGAGATAAAGCAGCCGTCAGGGAGAATGAGTTGAGCTATGGATTTGATTTGAGTTGAGCGATGAATTTGATTTTGAACTTCATCAATGAGAAAAGATATTGTGCGAGTAAAAAAAGCACCAATTATGTTTTTACGTATTTAATAATAAATAAATAAACAAACTATTCATACGATATAATGCAGTCCACAGCTCATGGGCTAACAAAATAGTTCTGCAACAATTGACTCAATATTTTCGAATTATGTTTGGATAGGCGCACCGAATAAAAAAATCTCGGTACTGTTAAACATTAAAATTAAAGAAACTTTTTATAACCAAGGGCAACTAAATGCAAAAAAAATGCTCTCCAAATAACAATTGATATATTTTACATGGTACATATACTTCTTCTTGATCAAAGTAGCTAGCATCTGTCAAATGATTATATGCAAGAATATTGAAAAATGAATCCATTGAAAAAAAACGAAATACGCGAAATACGGAACGCAGGTCATTAAAATTATTGAAAGTATTCATTAGTCATTCCATTCCGAGAAATAAATGCTAAATCACAAACGAATAACCGATAGAAAAACCTTAAAAATAAGTAATAGAACAACAATAAAGTGAGAATTAAAATTGGTATTCTTGTTTATTCAAAATTGACTTTATTTAACAGAAAGGAAGCTTCATTAGATGTCTACTTTGGCATGCCAGAATATGTTTATATTTAATAAAATTTAAAAAATATAACCTGAAAATAAGAAAATGGGTAGACCCAAAAATTAATAACGTATACATCTTCACCAATGTGCGAGTTTAAAATTGTATTGATTAGTAGATCTTGAAGATATATATAAAAATAACAAAAATATCGAAATTGGCATTCGATGTATATATAAAAAGAAAATTTAATTTACCCCTAATAAGTTCTAAAAGAACTAGTTGCAGAGATAAAAAACATTATCGAGATTTATATTTATGGAAGTTAATGCATTTTGAGGAAAAAAATGTTTTTATTCCGTCGTTTATTTGAAAAAGTTATTTCAGTTCCTTTTTCAATGAATATAATCAAAAAGATTAATTAAATTTTAAATATTAAAAAAACAAATACATTGAAAATTTAAATTTTCAGCTGCCGATAAATTTATTAAAACACATAACAAATAAAATGAAAAATGTAGCGAAATATAAATGAGAAAAAATGATGCAATGTCAAGATAAGAATGCACTAAAGATAAAAAGCTTTAATCAAAACTCAAATTCAAATAAATATTCTAAAGTAAAAAGAAATGGAGAATTAATGATCCTAGCACAAAATATTCATTTTTAGGACGACCTTACTCATTAACCATGTCTCATACACGACTACAGACCAAGATGAATTTTCTAGTCGATAATTACAAGATGATTGTGACCAGTATTGTCAATTGACATTCAATTATTATTAGACCCATTAAAAATATTTTAAATAAAAATTAAACTTTTTTTTTTACTGAAAATAGCCAGAAAGAAACTAGTTAAAATAAACATCAATATTATAAAATAAGCACTATTAGGGAAATGAAAAGAAGTTTCTAATATTTTGGGTTGACAATCTAAAAGAAATAGAGTTGAGACAAAAAAAATCACAAACAATTGGAATTTGAATAAAAGAAATGTACTTATAATTATACAAATGGTAAATTCATACTTACGACAAAAAGGGATTAAAAATCCAGGCAATCGGGCTTATTATTGGCGGAACCTCTTTGTAACTAGATGATTAAAAATACATTATTATCCTGTAGATTCTTTTAACAGAGTCACTTTTATAAACATTACGATATAAAAATCAATAAACAACCTATAGAACGGCTTTTTTCTTATTTATAATAAAATATAAAATCAATTAAATCTGAATAAGAAATTTAAAATTTATGTATTTTTTTACTTTTAAAGAATTAACAGACCTTTACATGCATTAAACTTTTTGATATTGGGTACAAATATCAGACTGAATTGCCCGGCAGATAAAAGCTTGTTTCTGCATGGCTCCAAAACATAGCTAGAGATGATCATGATTAATCTTTTCATTAATCTCCAATAACAAATTTATACATATAAAAACACTTTTATTTATTGAAAGGGGCCCAAAAAGAAACTAATGAAAATAGTCATCAATATTATAAAAGTATCAACGCCACCCGAATTAGTTAACGTCTCGCCAATAGACATGTGAAATTAAATATTTTTTTAGGCGTAGAATAAAAACGCCTTGCTTTTAAAAATTATTAAAAAATATATTTATTTTAAACTAATTTTAAACAAACTGACAGAAATTGTAATGCCGCAAATTTCAGAAGCAAAGGAAAAATTAAACAAGGCTAATTAAATGACCCCTACCGTGATTATTTTTTTAAATAATTAAACCAAAATCTATAAGTACCATAACGTCTTTTTTAAAACAATTCAATAACTTTTTCAACAAAATTTTGAGGAATGAACCAAACCATATCTGTCAAATAAAAATCACTTAATTTTGAAGGTTTAAAATAAAAACTAGTGGCTTTAAAATATCTCATTTAATAGCATATATGTAAAATGGACAATGTTTGCTAGCAGTTAACTTATATCAAAGTATCAAGTAAGTGTGTTTTTCATGGCTCCAAAAAATTTTTTCAAGTCGAGAGATTACATCCAAGAAACTAAAATAAACATACCATACCTGTTTGAGAAGTAATATAAAAAATAATCGAATAAAAATGAGCCGAAACTAAAATACAATTTTTTCATTCGATCTTCAAAATGTTACACTAGATACCAACATAAAATAACTATGAAACAAATAAATTAAAAAAATAGAGATGATTAGACAAATAGATTATTTTCGGAATCAAATAACTAAAAAAAAAATTATCAACAAATTCTTAAACAATAATTTAACAAATCACATACAAGTTGCAATGTTTTGCCGTCACATACCCATCCAATCACTGGAACATTTATGTAAACGAAAAATAATAATGAAAGCCGAATTTTATTTTAAAAGAAGAGGAAGGACTTTAGCATCACCCCTATCGCGGCTTCCCTCTCACCGACGCCTCTGCTGGCACAAAAGTTTCTCACGGACGGCACTGACATGGCGCTGGTCGATGAGATCCAGTCAGACCTCAGATGCGCTACTCACACCGATGCCAAAAACCTAAACTGCACACTGCCATTCAATTTGTGCCCTGATTGCTGGCCCGACCACGATGCAGCCAAAGTAAATTGCCAATGCCGAGATTCCGCACTCGAAGAAAAACTCGCTATTCCGGAGATGCGCCTTCCGATCAAAATGAAGAACATCCTCCTCCGAAATAAGGAGAGAGAAATATTCTCTGAGTCTACCTACGCACCAGTCCAACTGGCAATACAGTTTGAGGGCCTCCGAATAGCAACCGAAGAAGACGTCACAAAATGCCATGCCGTGCCGAAAGGACTGATTGGATGTTACTCCTGCCATGCCGGCGCCCACCTCCGGTTGGAATGCCGCACAGATTTTGGTTCCGCATTGGGATATGTGCGCTGCTCAGACGAGTCCGAATTTGCCGTCCTTTTCAAGAAAACAGCCGAAGTCCTAAATGTGAGCCTTTCCTTCAACCGCGCCGAGGTGGACGTCAACTGCTCGATCGAATGCAGCGGCGGACGAACCTCCTTCTCAATCAAGGGGCACCTCCGCTATGTGCCTAAGCACTTCCAAGTGCTCGAACCGAGCGAGAACATTGCGCTGTTCGCCCCTCCAAGCAAATCTTGCTGGCTGTGGTGTGATGATTGGAACTTTGACCTTTCCGACGTTTTTTGGTACTTCCTCGGAAAGCACAATGTTCTTTGGACGATTGGAATGCTATTCATTGCCCTTTTCGTTGCATATACCCTGCTCCGTCTCAATCATGCCCTACGAGCATGGTATAAATTACAATGTTTATTATTATTTAAATTATTAATTTTCTTAAAACGGAGTGCAAATTTAATGGGAAAAATAAGTATAAAGAAATTAATGTACATATAATTTTACTTTCAAGTTTTAATTAATATTGCGCTTATTTATGCATTTCGGCCCTATAAAAATTATAACCGGGAAGAAAATATATGTTAAATCAAATTACATATAAATAAAAAAGATTTCTGCTGCAGAAAATTCGAGAGATTGGAATCGTAATGGATTTGTCCTGCTAGTGGCAATTCAGACGAATATGTACATATAATTATAAAAATAAATCTCTTCAAATAATCTAATTGACTTTGCTACTGAATATGAATGAAAAAAAAATAAATAAAATTTGTTATTTTCCGACCAACTGCTAAAAAATGAAATATGATACAATATTAGATTTTTTTTGCGATCAATTTAAAAGCAATCAAATTTTAAAAATAAAGATGTAATTAAGCACTAATTCAAGTATTCTTAAAACAGATAAAAATTAACAAATTGTTTGGGAATTTGAACAGACCGAGAAAATATGATGTATAATTTTTTAAACAGTAGCCAAAATTCCTTAACCTAAATTTAAACTTATTTTCCTTAAATTTTTATTTGTTTCTTCATTTTAATCAGACTAATACAAAGGCGGCTAGTTAAAAAATTAAGAGCTGGAGACACACGAATGAAGGTAAAATAAATATATCTATAAGATTTTAAAATATTTGGTCAGAATATTTATTATCCAATTATGCATTTTTATTACAACCTATGAGTTGCAATGATTGAAATGGTTGAATTTTGGATGGTCAGGTTGACGTTATTATTACACGATCTTAAAAAGTGAGAAATTATCCAGGTCGTTAAGATCTTATCCATAACCTGTGTACTTTGCCGAAACATTGAAAGAAATTTTATGTTCCTAAAAATAAATAAATAAATTATAAAATTCGTGGTCAGTATTTGTTTATGAGGTCCTTAAAAAGAGCATTATAACTCAATATTAAATGATTTGAAAATTAACTTTCTGCAATATGAAAGTTATGAAATTGACTAAATACAAGGAAAGTCTTTTACGTAGAAATGTTTGCCATAATTTATTGTTTAATGAATTAAAATTATTTTTAAAAATGATCAAGTAGCAATTATTCGGAATTTTTAAATCTAGATTCCTAGAAAAAAATTATTCAAGTTATTAATATGCAAAAAATAAAAAGAAAAAATGTACCGAAAAAACAAATAACTTCGAATACCTGATAGATGTGATGATTGACTTACTACATGAAGATTAAAACCCAATCAAGCAAGGACGCTATCGTAATATACGTAGGGCGCAATAACAAGTGATCTCATCGGTCTAAAGTAGAAAAGATAAGATTTCAGAATAATAATAAATTTTTCTCATATAAAAGAATGACCCTTTCTTTATATTAGTTTGTGTCACCAAAAAAAAAACAAAGAAAAGTAATTAAATCAAAAAAATTTTCACCAAAACAAACAAAATAAATCACAATTTCAAAATGTCCAAAATAAAATATAGAAATTTTTTTAAGTGTAATATATTGCAAAAAAAAAAATAACAAGTGCTGACGGGTAAAAGAGCAAAGTACCAAGGGCCAAAGATAAATGTAAAATCGATCCTAAGGGACATTTTGCTATAATATTGAGATGATTATTTTGCTATAAATTAAAAAAAAATGAAAATATTCTAAATTAAATTTCAAACTTTAGTGCTTTTCTGTCCGTCACTGGAAGTAATGTGCAAAGAGTAAACGTTGCAATACATTGGCTATTTGCATTAAATGAAAAACAAAAAATGAGTGGTCTTCTTCAATATTTTACCATAAACGAATTAATTGAATAAAATAATTTTAATAATTTTATTAAAAATAAGGGCCACCGACGGCTTGTTGTACCAAAAATAAAATGCATAGAATCAACCTAACATTTGGATTTTTTAATTTAATATTCAATAAAATTGTGTTATGATTGCTTATACTTAAATTATTAAATAAAAACTAAAAAACATGAAAAACTTTTATTACGCCCAAACAAACAAATTAAGAAAACTAGGTTTTTGTGTGTAAATATGTGGAAATATAATCATTTCCTAGTAATGATTGTTTATCATAATAAATTAAATTTATATTAAAGGGCTGAAAAACCCAAATATCTTCATAGAGGTATACTTTTTTGAATAAATATAAAAAAATGAATTATGCCCATAAAGTTTTTAAATGAAAAAGAAAACGAAATAATGACATTATTTCAAAGAACCTAACATAATGATTATTGCAGAGCGTATGTATAATTTATATTTGTTCAATTGTGCAATTGGAGGAAGTGAAAGGATTTATCTTGGTCGGCACGGGCGAGATAAGAACAAAGAAACAAAATAAATTACATTTAACTTAAAATCCAAATCTCCTGTTTGCATTAGTTACAATATTAATCAAATTTGAGAAAGTTAATTTCTTTCAAAAGCGATGCGGATTACACTCACTTTTTATGTTTTCTTTAATTTATGCCACGATCACCAACTACAGCTCAACATTTTATATGCTAATTCGTTTGGCTATTACGTCAAAGCTTAAAGTGCATCGAAAAGAAATATTATTGTGTAATCAATGATAATATTTTCCTTAATAATACGCAAAAAATTATAATTTCAAACATGTATAAGAAAATTGAAATCTTGTAAAATAATCATTTGGTTAACATCTTATCATTTGTATTTAAATCAACGTCAAATGAATACGCGGCACAAAAAAGAAATTTTACAAGCGAAAAGTAAAAAGAAAAGCTTTATACCCTAGATTGTATTATTGAAAATTGGTGTTATTGTTTATTCAACAATTGATTTTGTTTAAACAGAAAGGAAGCTTCATTAGATGTCTACTTTGGCAAGCCAGATAAGATATATAAAATTGTAAAAATATAACCTGAAAATAAAAGACCCAAAAATTAATAACGTATACATCTTCAGCAAAGTGCGAGTTCAAAATTAAATTGATAACAAAATATTAATCAATACTGAGCAATTAAATAGCATTGAGCCAAAAAAAGAAAACAATAAAAGAGTTTAACTTGTCACAATTAACAAGTATATTATATAAATAAGTTAAATTCGTCAATGAAAGTGCTAGAAAAAACACCCAAATTGACCAAACTTGCCTTTATCCATTCGCATTCATAATCATTTAAAATTAATCCCCTCTCTCATAAAAACGAAATACTCAACACAAATCCAATGGACATGGACAATTCCTAATACCTCCACAACGCACCGGACACCTCGACGCGCACGGAATTAAACAATTTATTGTGCCCAATGTTAAAAAAACCAACAAAATTAATTAAAATTCTTTATATAAAAATTGGTAGATCTTGAAATACAAAGATGTATATAAAAACCTTCTAAAAGTCAAACACAAAATCAATTAATTTTGAAAATTTATTTAACTAGTGGCTAATTATTTAATAGCATAAATATAAAAGGGGCAATTTTTAAAAGTAA
>JAKKIK010000644.1:0-26058 GCA_024500135.1 Heterodera carotae | reverse complement strand
AAGATTGCAAGCATTTAGCGAAATAAACAGTTATACCCCCCGGGGAGGGCTTCTGTACGGTCTTTCGAGTCAGGGCCACATTAGGGTTTGAAATAGAAGCGTTTGTTCATCAAAATTGGCTTTAGCGTCTTTGTTAATTTCTTAGACTCGGATATCATCCACTTTAAAAAAAAGACATACTTACGAATACCCTAATTCTTAATTTAAAGCCCCCCCTCCCCCCCCGCTGCAGAGATCGAAAAAACTTTGTCTGATTTGGTTGAAATAGTACATCAAATATAAACTTGCAATCAGCTGAAACTGCTTTCACTATTTGCCGTCCCCTCGAGGGATGTCGAAATTACGCGATAAAAAACATGGCCAAACTTCAATTCATTCGACCTTTCGGCATTCATGTTAACGGAAACGAATCAAAGACAATGAGTGTTTTTGAAGAAAATGATTTGCTGGAAGAAAGAAACTTGTTTTGAGGTAGATTTTTTAGCATAAAAAGGTAATTTTTTTTTCTTTTTATCAACTTCCAATAAGGAATAATAGGACCACCGAAACAAATATGAATAAAATGGTAAAAAAATTGGCACAATATACTTTGGACGCCGGTCGTTTGGTGCCACTGTTTGGGCGAATATTTTCAAGGACAGCGTAATGACAAAATTACACGCAAAAAGAATTCCAAGTGTATAACAAAAAAATGTTATAATTTGATTGTTTTTTGGTCCATGGAAACAAAAACCACTCGGGAACGAAATGGCGCTTGGGAACGAAACGAGCCGGGAACGAAACATTGCTACATTTTTCATGTTGTATTTTCACTTTTGAAGCCAAAAATCGTAATTTTCTTTGGGTTCACAAAAATAAGAACAAAATAAGACCAACAAGCAGAAATCGTTAAGAGGAATTAATCCGGCGGTGCTTTGAAAATTTTTTAGAATATTTTAGGGAGTCTTGTTAAGATTTTGCATATAAAATCGCTTTAAAAAATATTTATTTTCAAAAATTATTAAATATTTATTTTCAAAAATTACCATTCTAAATCGGAGTTTTCCCTTGAAATCCCAAAAATAAGAACAAAGAGCTGAAATAAGAGCATTTCTTACAAATAAGAATATTTAAAATTTGTAAGATTTGAACCCTCAAAATCAGAAAATTTCTTACAAATAAAAACAAATAACACCTCTGAATTAGAGTGACCATTCTTTGAGTTATAAAGGAATTAAATGAATAGGTAGAAGGATTACATACTTATCGTAAAAAAGCCCCCCCCCCCCCTCGAAAGAATATTGAAAAATAGCTGCCCGGGCGGCTATTAGAGAAAAACGGTAATACAAACTTATTTGAAATCGGCTATCAAAAAAGTTATAGGCTTAAAAAATTACTATTGACGGATTGTCCGGACATTATTAGGGTGTCTCGACTCGCGAATTTAGAACAGCTCTGGTAAATATTCATAAAATTGTTGCCATCATTGTTATGCCATTAAATTTTGATGGTGATCACATAAACAACAACCGCATCTACTTAACAATATTATATTTTTTGGCCAACAAATCAAATCATTCATTATCAGTCCCCATAAAAAATCGTAAAAATTGTTGTGTGCAGCGGGGGGGTTTCCATATGAAAGATGAAAGATACAAAAATGGGGGGGGGACTAACTGCTGCTGAAAGAAAGCAAACAAAAACATCAAAATATTTAAGAGAGCACTTTAATTCACTTTTTGTTTTGTTGTCTTTGATGTATTTGGCACAGATGGAGCAATCATTTTGAAATTGTCAATTTGTACAAAAATGTATATTTACTTAGAACATTCGAATATATTATTTTGCCTATTATTATTTACATATATTTCAAAGTTACAGATTAATTGTATATTTGTTGGTCATTGTTATTACATAAATAGCGGTTTATTTACAATTATTAGATTATGTTTTTCTTGATTACAATATTTTGTGCAATTAATAACTTCCTTTCTTCAGTGTCAGCCTTTTGGGTATAATTTTATATTTATTTTTTAGGAAATAAAACATTTCACTTTTTTTTATTACAGTTGATTCCCGATTATTGGACCACCGTTTATCGAAGCGGTTTTGTTGAGCGTGGACGATCAAGCCAAAATTTCATTGCTTTTCCCGACTCCGCACACTTGCACATTGGATACTGGTACATACTTAAGTATATATATATTTTAAACTTTTAAAAACATTGAATGTAGTAAACAAATAGAAGTGTTCAGGACAATAGCAATAATTTATACAATGTCAAACAATAATTGGTACCAATAATTTGACCAATTAATTATTGGTTTGTCTAAATCGTTATAAAAATAGACAAATATTGGTTTGTAAGGGTCTCGGTCCAATGTCCGAATTCTTATCTGACTTTCCCAGGCACCGGATATTCCATTCCTCACTTTTCAATCACATTTCATTCTCTGTTATTTAATCACATTCCACAAATTGTAATTTCAATCTCTCATTGTAATCTCCGCCCCTTTCTTTCGCCTCTGTTCGATGTTCTCTTCCGCCTCTCTCACTCGTCACTCGTCAGTCGTATTGTCGTGACTGAGTTTGGACGATGCTCGTAGAGCAGGCAGTTGGTGTTTGAAGGAATAAACTGTTGTGGCTTATGTGTGCTTTGTGGAGGATTATGCCATCCATCCTGGGCCCGGGATTCGTCGTCCCCAAAGTGCCATTTTCCCTGTTCTCCTTAACGGTGCGGTCGACTGGGGGGAACAGCATGCAACCCTTACTGGTTGAAGTGTTATATCTTTTATTGGAAAATGACAAATCTCTTTATTCCTTCAATTAAGGCCTTAATTTTTCGTAAGAATTCCAATTTTTTCGTTTTTTAAATATTTTTTTTTGTTTTTTGGAAAAATCTTGGTCCCGTATGTGATCACGTTAAAAATGACACCCTGGACCGAATCCCGTTCTTTTCTTAAGTGCGCTTTACCTCTATTCAAATTTAGATTATTAATTTTTCTCTGATTTTCTGATTAAAAAATATTTTTGTTGTAAATCCAAATTTTGTATTGTTTGTGAAGAACCAATAATGGCCAATCCCAATAGTTTAGTCAATGTTGGTTAAAGTTGTCGAAAAAGCAAAAGTGACCAATATCATTATTGGTTGGTTCTGTTATCCGGAATAAAGATATGAACAACACGCAATTCGTACTGGTCCAATTCGCTCAATACCTAAGTTTCAATTTGTGTACGGGTTCAAAATTGGTTGAAAAACTTTCTGCTTACTATAAAAAAATTCGCTTACCCCCTTTTATAAAACTAAGATTTGTGTCAACAAAGAAAATGCGAAACATTTGTCTAAATAAAATACTCGGCGAAGAAATTGTTTTTGTTCTAAATAAATTTTCAGGATAAGCTCCGAAAAAAATTACCATGAAGCATATGGTAATGTGTACCCGGCAGCAGAAGGTGGAGGCGGAGATGAACGCGGCGGAGCGAGATTTTGCGGCACATTTGTGGACATTTACCAGAATAAAAGTGCAAACATTTGTGGTGGCTTTCGAGTTTTGTCCAATAAAATTAATGCTTTGCCCGGATTAAAGCCGTAATTATTTTATCAAAATATTATATAATAAAACAAATAAATTTTTAAATTATTAATAAAACATTATTCGCCTTAATGTTCAAGCTATTTTAATTTACAAAAAATTTTTGTTTCAATATTTATTTCTTCAAATTTGCAAAATAAAAATAAAACCCTGTTTCCGTCAGTTTTGAATTTGGCCCGCTATCTGTTGCAATGAGAAGCCCCGACAAAGCAGTGGAATATTTGGATTGGCAAATTGCGCGCTATCGGACAAATTCGAGTGACAAATGGATTTTTGGTTGTGCAAATATTCTTCAAAGAATTGCTTACTTTCCTCATAAAAATGGAGGAGGGCAACTTAAAAAGGTGAACAAATTTACTCTAATTAGTAAAATGGATATCCATGTGGACAATAACGTGCTGAGATCCACAAAAAAACTCAGTGATTGATAAATTGGAGAGTCCGGATCAAGTTTTGAGCTATAACTTTTTTATTGCTCAACCAATTTCTTAAATTTATTATCAGTTTAAAGCTATAAATGTTTAGAAGCAATGCTTAAGCAGAAGCTAAGCGATTAACCACAAAAGTTATGATTTTTAAATTGCGAATTATATTTCCGTGCTATCTTTTTTGGGAGTGGTCTTAGCGTCTTGGCTTCTGCTCAAGGATTGTTTCTAAATACATTAAGCTATTGAATGATATCAAATTTATAGAAATTGGTTGAGCAATAAAAAAGATATAGCGGTCTCTTCAATTTATCAATCACTGAGTGCTTTTTTTTTGTGAATCGCCCACACTGGAGTTTTTTTTGTGGAACGACATAGCACCGACAATAAGGCACAAATGTCTAAAAAAAGCAACAAAATAGGCATTAAAAAATTCTAAAAACACGAATTTTTTGTTGTACTTTTTGCAAAATTTCAACCAAAATCAAGACAAGAAATCTGCCCAAAAAGGCATGAAAAGGCACCAATTCAAAAAGGCATGGAAAAACTTAAGGCATCAAAACGCAACAAAACAACGGCATTTTAATACCCAGTAAAGAAGAAATTTTGATAAATTTGCACAGTTACCTGTTCTCTTAGTACTCTTTTTGTGATTAAATTATATCGCGAAAAAGTGCACAAAAAATAAATGTTTTGCCTTATTTCTTTGTTTATTTTTATATTTTAAAATTTTAATTGTAAAATTACTTTAGCTTGACTTCAAAGAAATTGAGCCCCACTTTATGGACAATGTGCAAGTGCTGCAACGAACGGCCGCTTTTGATCCACGAGATTTGCATGCCGAATATGGTCCGACGGATGCGACAGCGGCAGCACTTTCGGCGGCAAAAGCAACGACGTCATGGAGAACAACACCAAGGAGGACAGCAACAATAACTGCAACAACAACAACAGCGAAGACAACGACATTGTCAAGCAGTGCAGCAGCTGCAACAGTAAATTAGCCTTAATAAATTTGTCTGCTACAAATAGGATGCTTTTGTATTTTCCTGAAATAAAGCCCCCCTCCTCTTTAAAAAAATAGAGACCCTCGAGATAAAGCTTCAACCCCCTTTGGAGGGATCAGCCGCCTCCTTGGGTATCCAATAATATAAATCTACCAACTTTTTTCGCAATTCTTTAATTAAAATCCATTTACGATTAAAAATGCATTTGTTTTTGTTTTTACTATACTATGTTCAGTGTTTGATATACCTAGTGAAGTCAAATGGAAATATTTCTTGGTTAAATTGTATTATTTATTTTTTATTAAAAAATATTTAGACAACGACAATGACCAAAATGACAGAATATGATGGTAATGATTATGACAATTTGCCTGGAGCTGGAATCGAATGGGATGCCAATGTTGGAAAAAGTATTTTTTTAGTTTACAATTTAAAATTGTCTAATACAAAATTTGAAAATGAATTTTTAGCTCCAGGCCCAGCTCAAAAATTGGTCGCCGGCGGTGTACTGAGCATTGATGACAATGAACTGATATTGCCAAAACAAAAATAAATAATTAAATCTATTTTTTGCGATTTTTACTATTCTTCAACATTGATTGCATATGATCAATCGTCTTTCATTATTTTGTTAAGCGTACAAGCAGCTTAAGTTTGCAAGAAAATTTTTTTTTTCTTTTGGCCTGAAAATTTTAAAGATGACAACAGTCATAAAATGAATGTCAAAACAAAAACAGATGCAAAAATAATCAAATCTTATGCACTATAAATTACGAAAACAAAGAATTTAATTCGTTTAGTCTAAAAAATTAATTTTTTTTTGAGGTGATGAGCTCTTTTTGATCGGGGATGTGCGCATATCAAAATTTAAAAATGCATTAACTTTAGCACCTTTAAATTAACGCAAAATTTCGGCCACATGTTATTGCATTTAAAATTTCAAAAATTTATTCTGCATCAAGAAAGTGAATAAAACTTTTATTAAAGTGCATGAATTGTTATGAGTTTTACTTTATACAAGAATAGATTATTAATCGCTTAGCTCTAAACACAAAGAGCTTTCGAATATTATCAATTTTGTAGAAAATATAAAAAAGTGTGGTCATTACGATTTAAATATGTACAACTGCCGTTGTACGAACTGCTACAATATTGACCCGTAACTTTAGTCCTCTTAGCCGATCAAGAGCTACGACCTCCGACACCTGTTTTTATGGCTCCCCCTACCTGTGCTGACTCCAGCCCCCTGGCTTCAGGGCCAGGTTCCCGAATTTGTGGGCTTTTTCTCCGACGTCACGCCGCTACCCTTCCCCGTTCACCACGAATTTTTACCTAATGCACTACAAAATCAAAGAAAAAAAACAATATTTTACTTTTAAATGTGCTTATCAGACAATTTATTAAATATTGTGTTTATTTGTAAGCGGAAATATGTACATAATGATGACATTCAATCACTACTGGAGACAGACGACGCCCGCCGGGCGCAAAGGAAATGCGTGCCATGCTAATAGCTTACACGTAAAATGCCTAAAATGTATGTATATGAATTTTGAAAACAAATAATAAATAAGTAAAAACAATTTTTTGATTGGCTCATTTTATTATATCAAAAGAGTGCAAAATTGATGCGTTCGTTAATTTCTTCCATTCATATAAATGCTAAAAAATTATTGTAATTTTATTGGCCTTACATATTCCAATTTTATGTATAAACGGTAAAAAAATTAGAAAATATTCTTTTCAAATGCATACCTAGGTATCAATTCTTTACCCAAAACTCGAAAATTAACTACCTAATCACACATAACTTTCAAATTTGTTTTTTGCCAAATTTGTGTACATATGCATTTATGTAGAATAATATCGAATAGGTAGTGTGTTTTTTTTTTATTTACACTTCGATCTATAGGAATAAATTTTCGAAAAACTTGGAAATATGCAATAATATGAAATTGTTTACATATACAGGATGCGGAAAAACTTCCCATATCTTTATTTTAACGGATAACTTTTTTTTCTAACAAAGATATTGAGACCAAATTAAAACCAAACGATAGAGAACTAAATTTGGAGTTAAAACAATCATTAAGTTTCGAAATTGCCCTGAGTTGCTTAGTTACAGAGGCAAAAATGCGCGAAAAGATTTTTGGCAGTTTGTCACATCTCCTGGACGGACATTTTTTCCATTCCCGGTTAAAATACTTGTCATATTGGCTCCAAATTTTTAAATCAAGAAAATCGAGGCCTTCATAACAGCCTAAAATGAAATTTATTGGTCCAGAACCGATCGAGTAATGTGGACAATGCTTGGGTGTGAAAAAATTGAATTTCCAAAAAAAAAAGGTCGTTTCCCTGGTTTAAGGATGAGGCATTACTTTCTAAGCCTAGTATTCTCGGTAAAATTCGATAGAGCTAAAAATAAAAACAATTATTTAATTTTGTTTCTCCACTGCCTGCATTAATGGCATTGCTTTGTATGAATATTGTTGTGTTTGTTGTCATGAATAATTTCGGAATTTGATGTAAACGCCTACACTTCCTCTCTGATAAAAAGACCACACTAAAATAATGCCACTTGTAATGCTCAAATTTTCATAAATTATTAATTTATTTATTTATAAATTGCCATTTTTGCCCATGGATAGGAAATATGAGAATAAATGAATAAATAAAGGAATTTTGTTTACCAGTTTTGACGACCGAAATTCTAAACTCGACTTTTTTTCGATCCAAAATAGAATTTTAGAATTAGAATTTACTATAATATTCATTTTTTAGCATATTTAATACAAAATGAGAGTTGAAAGAAGGCTTTTCCCAATATTTTTATTTTTTTGCCAGTCACAAATTAATTTGGTGGCTGTAAACAGTGGGGAAGATAATAGCCCTTGCAGGTCATCAAATGCCACTGGAACGACGACGAGGAGTCCCCGAAAGTCATTGGCTGAATGGTTTTTAGAGGACCCGCTAAACGGTATTAATAATTAGCCAAATTATTTGTAATTTTAACTAAAAAAATTTTTGTCAATAAAATCTTTAGAAATTTAAGAATTAAATGACAAAGAAAGAGAAGACGAAAATAAGCAAAGCGATGAATTGTACAATGATGACGATGCATCAATTCGAGGTTAGAAAGCAAAGCAAAAATTGGGGTTCGCCTTGGATTTTGCCCAGTGCCTTGGGGAAAGGAAAAATTTTAATTAAAATTTGGCAAAATCTTAAAATTTTTTTAATTAGAATTATCAAATGAAGAAGTCGAAGAATTGATTGGTACAATAAAAAAGGACACCACCTCACGGTAAACAGAAACAATGTTTAATTGAGTAAAATTATTTCATATATACCTAAAAAATAGAGTTGAGCAAAATTGGTTTAGAACCAGTCCCCGTCACCCAGGTTTTTATTTAAGCCGGTTTTGCGACACCCGGTTTTGTTAGAAAATTCGTCAAAAAAGGTCGTAAATAACATTAAACCTCCAATACAATAAATTAATAATTATAATTAACTCTTGCATTTTCAATTATTTATCAAAAAAAAAAAATCCTATCATTATGGGTGTATTTTTCAAACCAAAACCGAACGGCTTGGGACCCCGGTTTTCGGTTTTTGGTCGGCACCTGGTTTTAGGTTTCGGTTCGGTTAACCGATCTTGTCTAACTCTACAAATAATTATATTTCATAATGAAAAGTCAAATTTTAAAATCAGAATAATGTATAAATACCTTTAAAAAATAAGATTCATTCGAAATGCAAATAGCCCAAAAGAAATTGTCGACCAGATTGTTGTGCGAAATCAATGTAATTAATAATAAATCATTATATATTATCTATTTAAAATGATAATTTTACTCATTTCCCTTTTCGCATATGAAAAAATGCCATTTTTTGTAAAAAAAAAAATTTGATCATGGAATTTACAAATGGCCTTTTGAGTGTAAAAATTGATTATAAGGATGTAAAAAAAAATAATTTCAGAAAATAAGTTCTTTTAAAACAGACTTAAAACTTTATTTATATTATCTTGGAAAAATGAGGAGACTTCAGCTTCTAAAATTCAATAAAAATTATTTTAGCACAAATGAGTGAAGAAGATGTGGGAAAACTTCGAAGACTTAGCAATGTAAGGTAAATGCTTATACAATTGAGAGATTAAAAGACCAAATTATTGAAATATGCCTTAATTTATCTAAATATACATCATCTTTTTATATAATTCAGAACACGAGGGGATGGAGAGCAGCAATCATTTTATGACTTTGATCCTTTAAACGATGAAATTCAAGGTAAACAAAAAAAAAAAATTTTTTTTTAATAATTAGTTTCATTATAAAAATGAATAACTTAGAATTACATGATGAGGCAATTCAAGACATTTTGCACAGAAATGACCTGCATTCGAGGTACATTTAAATCAAAATTAGACCAGTAATTTTATTGGTACTAACCATCTTACAAATTAATTATCATAAAAACCGAAATTTTGGGAAGATCGATAAAGTTCAAAATGAAGTATTGATCCCAAAAAAGCCAGGATTTTGAAATTGACAATTATGCGCTCAACAAATTTATTAGATTAAGCATACCCAGAAATGAAGAACAAATGGTTGAACAAAACTTTGCGATCTCGCCCGAATCAAAACAAAAAGAAATGCTACAACAACGAAGGCATCGAGGTTGGCTTTAATTTAATGCAAATATTTTTTATCCAAAAAAATGATTTTAGCACTTGGCAAACATTCGTCGGAACCGTTGCAGAAAAATCATCCGGATATGTTTGCTCATGACAACCATGGACGATCCGCACCGACGTCGCCAACACGTGATCCAGACGACTTTTCATTTTCATTTGATGTTGTTGAAAGTTCGTCACCAAGTTCGCCGTCCAGGGGTCTACCGGGATTCATGTTTTCTGGCAAATCAACACCGACATCGCCAGCCAGTTCACTAAACAGTTCACCAAGTGCCAAAATACGAAAAACCATGAAAAGTAAAACATATGTTAGCAAAAAAAATATGAAATAAAACTTGACATTATTAGGGTGCCTGATTAAACTTAATTTTGAACAACACAATTAAAAATTCTGGATTTTCCATTTTCTAGTCATTATGTGTTATTGACTACGAAGTGAGTGCCTGAGACTCGCTCTACCGGGTTCATTATGATTTTACGAAAAGACATATACATATTTAAATTTTGCTAGACTTTTCAACTCCTAAGCAATTGAGAAGTCATACTCAAATGAAATGATTTATTTCAACTACACCGTAAATTGCTGGCAAATTTATCCCTCCCTCCCCCCCCCCCCCGAAACCCTGGGGGGGGGATTACATAAAGACTACGCCGGTACCTATATTTTATAACCTATATTTGTGTAGGTTTGTCATTCAACCGTTTGTTCGGACGCCGTCCATCGGATGTCGGCAGGGAACAGCTAACGGAGGCTGATTATGCGCGATGGAGACGATTCAAAGAGTCGGAAAGAGGCATACAAAAAGTTGTGGAAAAGATCCGAAGCCAAATGGACCAATGGGATGCGGATGTCCGAAACAAGAAACAGATCAAAATCAGTGCGCGAGAATTGGGGCCCAACTTAGGCACAGTTATGCCAACAAAAACTGAATGGGATGATGTCCGGCGCAATCGCATTGAAAACATGCTCAACGAAGTCAGAGCATCCACATCCGCATCACCACCACGGCGTGAAGGCAATGAAAAGAATTTTAAATTGACCTCTGAAAAACAGGCATGGTCATGGACACGAATTTTAATACTATCCATGTCAGGATATGTTTGAAGGTTCATATCCGTCTCCGTCCGTATCTATACGATTTCTCAAAAATCCATATCCGGACAATCCTTGGTCTGTCGATTTTTTCAAAATTCATTATCCGAATAATCCGTCCGTGGATTATTCGTTTCCATGCCTGCTAAACACTTACCGTTTTGTCCTGCTTTTCAATTATTTTCACCTAGTAAAGTTCGAGTTAAGAATATTCATATTTTTTGGCTGCTTACTTACCTTCATTTCAGGTAGCAAAAAGCTAGACAAAATTTTCAATTTATGGAAAATGATGAAACCCCGACGAAACAAAGCAATTTTAATAAAACCGGCAAAACGCCGGCGCACACCCAAAAAACCATGCAAACGGCTAGGCTTTCTTCGAACTTTAAAAGGTGAAAATTTTCATTGGTTTGAAGCAAGTTATTTTGGCACTTAAAATTACCAAATTTTAAGGCAACAATCAAGCAACAACCCAATTAAGTGATAATCAGTACGTAAATGCGCCACTATATTCGCCGGAAGTGCTTGAACAAATGGAAAAAAAAGGCAAAATGGTGATGGTCACAAAAAAGTACGATTTGGTGTCCCATGGACGAACAGTCGAAGAGACCAAACAACATTTGGAAATATATGACAAAAAAATGGAAGAACTTAGAAGGCTGGAGAGAATATTTGAAGGATTAGTGTACACAGAGAATCCAGAAGAATTAACAGAGCAACAACGGCATGTTATTATATTTTACAACTGAATTTCACCTATATCGACCCCCCCCCTCCAATAAAATACCCCCTGGAGGGGGTATGAAAAAATTACCTATGACTTGATGAGTGTCTAAATTTGATAAAAATAACTATTTTGAATTTACGCAAAATGGCTAAACAATTAATTGTCTTAAATTAGATAAATGACCGCTGAAGCTTTGTACAAGCTATGAATGCAAAACGACTGAATGTCTAAAAAAATATATTTCAAAATCCTAACTTTTCAAAGTTTTAAACAAATTTTATTGACACAGCAAATTAAAATCAAATATTTTTTAGAATTGAGACTCAATATGCGAAATTAAATGTTTCACAAAAAATTGTCAGACAACTTTATGACATTGGTGGCTCGCTGAACCTGCTCTACCTGAACGTATCGGAAATGGTGGAGAGCGGCTACACGGAGGAAAAGAAAAAGCTGAGCAAAAAATTGTCAGCAATAATACGGAGAATTCATCGAGGTGAAGAAGACGAAGTAGCCGATTGGAAATGATAAAATGCCGTTGTAATGTTTTTTGGCGCATTAAAAAAACTTTTTCATTATGGTGATTGAATATAAATATGTATATACCTCAAATTCTTTCACCGTGTTATATTTATATATTAAATGAGTTGCGCATATTTCGCAATGAAATTTTATACCATTTTTAATGCTTTAAATATTTTTTGCCCACGTTGGCCCAAATTCTTTGGGGTTAATGCCACAAAATCCAACTCCGATTTGTGGGAATACCGTTTGACTTGGGACTGTAATTTTAAAAGACTTTTTTATACCTCAAAACATTTTGACAAAATTAAAAATGTTTAGCTAATAATGGTTATCGAAAAAAGAATATTTAATTTTCCAATTTAAAAAGATGGGGGCCCAATTGCTTCATTGACTGAGGAAACGACACATTTTTTGCTCTGATCATCGCGACTGACACAGATCGAAATGCTCCTCCAATGGAAGGCGCTGGCTGATTAGCGCCGACCATTCGGCGCGTATTTTTATGTGCCCGCGCCCCTCCGTCGTCACACATTTCTGCGTGCGTTTCCTCCAGGCCACCGCCCCCGCAACGGCCCCACGTGGCACACGGGCAAGTGCCCGTTTTTAAGCGAAGAAGCGCTCCGTTGGCATCGGATCTGTGTTGGTGGTGCCGTGAATGTCACTGACCGAACGGTCGCACTTCGATCTCCGCACGAATCACACAAACCGTCGACAAATGACGTGCGATTCATCGGGCCCACGAATGGATACTTCCATCCGATGTTTATATAAAAGAAAAACATTTTAAAAATAATCTTTGATGGGTCACTCAAAGGGGAAGAGAAGCGAAAAAAAGATGCGTTATTTCTCTCTTTTGTCTTGTTGTTTTTCTCTAGGGTCAAGTCCAAGTTTAAGTTACAATTTATTAAATTGTGAAAACCAATCATTTAGCTTTACTCAATCTAATTTAGAAATTTAGATATATTTTACACGCTGAACAACCAAAAAGGGATGTAATCGAATTCCGAAAAATTGAATATTTTTAGGCAATTTTATCGAAAATTCCTTAAATTCACATATCTTTGAAACGGAAAGTATTCTCTATAATTGAAGCAACGGGAGTACCCTTTTAAAAATTCAAGTTATGTCCCGAATTTTGAAAAAAAAACAAGTAATTTTAGAAGAAATGTATATAAAATGTACATTTTTTATAAAAGAATCGGTATCGCTCAAGTCCTATTTAATCACCTTGCTTTTTTACCCATCCCTTTCTTTATTTCTTTACATACAATCATTGCTCTAAGAAATGCCATTAAAAGTGGTTGTCGTATATGCTTAAAAAGCCCAATAAATTAATTTCAAAAAGCCGTCTTGTCGATACATCGATTTTTGATTCAAAACACTTATTTGTTTATTTAAACATAAATTATTTCATTATTTTGTACAATAACAAAAATAATGAGCATTATTTGTTGGTTTTTTCTTGTTGCGATTTCATTTTTTACGATTATTGATGCAAAGTTTGACAAAAATGATGAACAGCCAGCAAAAGCAGTGGAAGATGCCGAAACAATAGAACAACAACAATTTGTTGCACAATTCAATGCCGATGAGTTGCAAATTGCCAATTTTTTAAGAGACAATGGAAATGCGAAATTTGGTTAACAAAATAAAATTAATTTGACTTTTTCATTAAATAATAAATAAATAAATAACTTTGTTTTATTAAAGGAGAGAAAGGCATAAAATACTTTTAGATTCGTTGCCAAAAAATGCCAAAAAAGAAACGACTGCTGCAGAAGAGCGACCAGCAGCAGCAGCAGCAAATGATGAAGAAAAACAGCGATGGCGCCAAATAATTAGCCGCTTCACCGAATTGAAACGAGAAAGATATCAAAAAGAAAAGAATAAAGAACCCGTCAGCAGAAGAAAAACATTGACACAAATTGAAGAAATAACTTCCAAGGAATTGGGCGTCAAAAGAACCAAAATTTACATATGGAAAAAAAAGTTGGGCATAAGTAAGAGCAGTTAAAAATTGTTTTTGCTAGCCGATCACAACACGCAAAAAGCATCAATGAATTCAATTATTCGACATCAAGATTCGGATCGGAGTCTCCGTGAACTGAGTTCATGTATTTAATTGGCGACTCTGATGGGAAACCAAAAACTCTTTTTTCTTAAAAACAATTATTTTTTCTATGTGGCACAAACCATGTCTGTCATAAATGCGAATTCAAATTCGGTTAGCCGAATTTAATTGCCATTTGTGTTTTTTCACGAATATTGGCAAACACTGGATTTACAATAAAACGTTCAAACACCAAAACTGATTAAGGGATAAATTTTATATAGGACTTCAAACAAAACTGTAAAGTTTTTATTTATTCCGAACTTTTACAGACTTGTTCAGGATTGGTCTAAACAGTATCCTTGACTTTGTTATGATGACCGGGAAATTTAATTCACCCCATACTCTCTTCCTCACACTTGAATATGATGTCCGAACACTAATGCCAACCAGGGATCTATCTGGATGCGTAAAGTCCATCCGAAACTCAGACCAAACATACATTCGTATAAATTAGGATAAAATAATAATTTTTTTTAACAAGAGCCTGCTGATGGTCAGGCACGATACAGCCAAAACAGACAAGGTAAATAGAGTTAAAAGCAACCGGGCCAAAGACTAGTTGTTTTAAAAAATGGACAACCCGGCCCGGTCCTGTCAAAATTCGTACAAATATTAACTGAAATTCTTTAATTTTTTACAAATAAATATTCAAAGTAATAACATTATTTAAATTTGCTTACGTAACCAACAAAATATTTGATTTTAAAAAATCGAAAATGATCGATATGTACAAATATGTACAAAAATCTTAAAGAATTACCACCAGAAATATGAAAAAAATTAGCCCTCTCGACACTATCATGTATCAACAATAACGCCTACACTTCCGATGCCAAAATGTGATTTGTAGCCCCTTCATTCGCATTTTTTTCCATTAAAATCATATGCCAATAGCCCGTCAATATTTATAATAATTTTGTAATTCAAAAATTGTAATAAATTATTATCGAAGATGGAATTATTGGTCCTTTTTTTATTTTGCGTTTATCAGTCGATTGGCATTTTGGCTGATAGTAGTGATGAGGTGAAATCAGCGGTTGCACAAAAAACATTAGCTGAATTATTTCACGAAGAAACAAGTGAAGATGACCGCACCCATTGAATATTTATATAATAAATACCTTATATTTTTATATTGTTTTATTTTCATTTTAAATAATTAATTTTCTACAAAATAAAATATAATTTGTGAGAAAAAAATTATAAAAATTAAGCAACAAATGAGAAACAAATTGGAGACAATGTTGAAGATAAATATGCACAGCTGATCAGAGACAAAACTTATCGGGGTAATTTAAGAAAATAATCTTCTTTTTTTGTGAGTCACTTCAAATGTTATGTTACTCAGATTTAGCTTTTTCCGAAGAGGACATTATTGAATTGATAGCGATGCTTAAAAAGGATACTAATATAAGGTAAATATTCAGAAAAAATAAATTAAACTCAAGTTTATATGTCGGAATTAAAATAACAGTGATTAAATTAAGATTTATTTTGAAAGCTGATAAGCCACAACAGCTAAAGATACCTGTAAAAAACACCAACAAAAGGCTTCTGCGAATTCCCAAAATAAGGTAAACAAATGGAAATTTAAATGCTTATTAGCGACAATTTAAACCCCAGAAAGTTGGGACCATGTCAAAAAAGTCGACATCACAACAATTTAACCATTAAATATTGAATTTATTAAGCAAGCAACGAATGAATCAAGCAGTTGATGACGACGACGACCAAGACAGTGTAAATGGCGAGCATGGTTCAGAAAGGGAGGACAATATTCAAGGTGGCAAAATCATTCTTTACTTTCTAGGAATTCAAAAAAAAATGTTTATCCAAAAAACGTTTAAATTTTTTTGCAAAATTACTCTCAGCAAATGACTTACATATGTTGTAGGCAAATTAAAATTTGTGGTAAAAATTTCAGCTCGATTATTCCATCGGAAGTAGGTGAAGGCATAAAAAAAATGCTTAAACTTATAATTTTGTTAAAGACTGTAAGGACTAATGAAAAGGCTAAATGTTGAAATTAGAATAATGTATAAATATTTACTCACTAGTTTTTCTCATTTCCCGTTTCGCAAATGAAAATTTGAATTGCACTGATTTTGTAAAAAAATTAGATCATGAAATTACAAATGGCATTTTGAGCATAAAATTGAATATAAAAGTGTAAAGAAAAATAAAAAATTTTCAATAAATCATTTTTGTGTAACTTTTTTAAATAGTTCTTTCAAATGATCGCTTACAACGGCACACCTTTAATGAAGCAAAGCTTTTTGGTCATAATTATACTAAATGGATACAATGGCACGCGAATAAAAGGAGTTGGGAACACTTCATTGGCACACTGAAAACATGCTTGGACCGATGGGATAATGAAGTGAAAACGAACAAACAGATCAAAATCAGTGCGCGAGAATTGGGGCCGAACCTACGGAATATCCAAGCGACCAAAAATGAATGGGACGCGACGCGAAAGGAACGCTTTTCGGAATTGGACGCAATTCTGAAGATCAGAGGAGGAGAAGCATCAACATCCGCGACAACAACACCACAAAACGGAGCTGGTAATATCTGACAATATTTTTATACAAAAAAAAAAAATATTGTGTATTGAATTGGCAAAATGTTGTCCCCGTCGGGGGCGGGAATCGAACCCCGCAATAAGTCGGTAAACATTTTTTGCTTGAAGTACTTAAATTCTCAAAACTCTATGGGGCTTTTAAAAAGTTAGAACGGGTAGACCGAAGGATAATAATGTGTAAGAATTAAAGATCAGAATTTTGAAAATCAGGATCAGGGTCCTGGAAAATCCTGACAGGATCCTGATCCTGTGACAGGATCAGGATTCCTGTCCGATCTCTAGTAAGAATGTAATGTCGCCGCCATTTAGGCAGAAAACTGGTCCGAGGCGGACCCTACATAAATGCCGCACTTTATTCGCCGGAAGTGATAGAAAGTTTGGAACAAAAGGGCCAAAAGATTTTGGTTACTAAAAAATACGATGTAGCAGCACATCATAGGGCTTTTGAAGAGGCCAAAGAAATTTTGTCCAAATATGACAAAAAAATGACGGAATTGGAAAAGCTGGAGAAACAATTGGAAGGAAACCAAAAAGAAAAATTTGCTCAGCAAAAAAGGCACATAATTTTATAAAAATTTAACACCGTATTTCTCAAGTTGAACGCCCCTCCATTTGAAGGCCCCCCCCCAGAAATTTGAAATTTTTACTACTAAATTGACTGAAAAATCTATATGGACCTCACACGAACTCTATTGGAACTGATGATTTTTGAAGCATGTTAAAATTATGTTGGAAATGTATTTTCAGCTATTTAAGGCAAAAATATTTCAAAATTTTTGAAAAGAGGTCCGTCTCCCTATGGTACGGAACCAAAAAAACGACATTCTTTGCGACAGAAAATATGCCACAAAAAATTCGCTTATCTGAAATAAAAATTTTTTTAAAGATCTATTTTGAAAAAAGATATTTTTTTTTCAGGCTAAGACTTTGGTTTTGAAAAAAAGAATTCATTGGGATTGAAAATTTTTTTATTAATTAGCGTAGCGTATTTGTTAATCGGAAAATTAAAGACCCTCTTTATTTGAAGGCCCCTCTCCATTTGAAGACCCCTCTAGCGAAAATTGAAAAACAGAAGGCCCGGACCTTCAAATAGAAGAAATACGGTATTTAGTTCAATTAAAATTGAATAAAAAGAATTTTTTATAGTATTAATTTTTCAATCTTCGTTTGAAATTTACCCTACAATTTTTTACTTATTTTCAGAAAAAAACGAATAATCCCAAAAATTATTGGTCACATTAATGCTCTGAACGGTTTGATGAATTGTCTGTTTGTCACTGTGTCGGAAATGGTCGAGTGCGGATTTACGGAAGAAAAGAAAAAAGTGAAAGAAACATTCTCAGAAATGTTACTGAAAATTGCGAAACAACAAATTGGACAAGACGAAGAAAGTGAAGGTACAATAAACGGATGAATGAATAAAGGGGACACTCATCACATTGTATAATTATGGCGTGTAAAATATGTATAAAATTATGAAATAATGACACAAAATGCCGATTCAGTTTAAAAAAACACTTAAGTACATCAAAAAGGTCCAAACAGCGTGGCATCCTTGGTATTAAGAAAAATCTGCGCCTGTCCAAATGTTTTGTGGTCAATAACACTTAGCTTTTCTTCCACATTCTTTTCTCCACAAATCTCGGTCTCGTTCCCCAAATTTTTCGCGATTTTTGGCCTCGATGTAAAGTGTAGGTCTCGGTTTCCCGGGTCTCCTGGAATTTTTTGATCTTATTTGTACATTCATTCCTGGTAATTTGGATTTTCTCTAATAGCCGACCACCTTTTATTTGCCTCCCTCCCCTCTAATTGCCCCCCCCCCCCTAGAGGGGGAATTGAAAATAGCAGCCCCGCCCATTTGTCGTCGCCCCCCCCCACCCCTCGAATTGGGTACAGCGGTGACGATTTTCGCCGATGGAAAATGTTGACAACTTTTAGCGTAATTTACTAAGAATTGAAAATGCATTAACTTGTTCGAAAATTTCATATTCATTGATGTGTATATGTAGAAAAGGCAGATTCATTAGAGGAGTTTTAGTCCATATTTTGAAGATTTTTGGTCAATATTCAATCAAAAAATCTTTCTAAAAATTAGTATGAAAACAATACCTAAACATTATTTTACAGGCCTACCTACGTCTGTCAGATTTTTTCGGCATGGCTTCTATGTTACTTACGCATGTGACTTTATTGATTGACTTACAATCTCTCCCCTATTATAATATATGCATGCATATATATATATGTATATCAAAATATTAAGACGTCCTTTTAAAATAATTATATAATTCATAAAATAAAATGCAGCACCAAAATATTTGCCCACTACTAATAAAGCCAGCACATCATAGCATATGATGGATGGATGACACGCTTTTCTTCTTCCCCCCATATTATTAATTTTTTTTTTTCACCAAATTTTCAATTCTTTATACAATAATTCATCAAATTTATACATATTATATGTTGGTATATGCTTTACATTATGCCTTATAAAGTTTTCACCCCCTCACTGCTGTTGAAGGCGTTGCAAATTTTAATTAATTAAATTTCAGCAAATGTTACATTACGTCGTTTTGTTTATGCTTTTAAGCGGCGATGAAGTGAATTCAGACATCACTGATCATTTACAACAACGACAAACTGCTGATGTTAAAACAACAAATCATCCCACAAAATATTCAATCAAAGATGCTTTTTCTGGTGCAGATGTTCACCATTTTGATCGGATTCCAGCTAAAAACAACAATCATCATCCAACCAAACACATTGCGCCAGTTGAGGATCACATTCCTGTGCGGTTGAGCCCGTTGATCCATTTGCAAGATGATGGTGATCAATCGCCGACGAATCTGTCATCACCGCCGGCGGTCGGTGGACAAAAGCACGGTGATGGTCTAACAGTGTTGACGACGCCAAGACAGGACAAGTTGGCACAACTTGACCAACGAATTGCACATCGGCGCCGCCAAGGAAACGGTTTCTCACTTGACACGACGGCATTTGAGAAGAGTCGTCATTTTGTGCCCGTTCAATTGTCCGACATTGACATCATGTCCCCATCATCATCAACGCAGCACACCAGCAAAAATGGCAAAGCAACAATGGCAATTGCCATACAGCCGTCACCACGGACGGACAACAACAACAACTCATTAATGTATCCAGCGCCACAAGAACACCAAATCGTGGTGTCCAAATCGTTTACAGGCGACAATCGCAGTGGTTCTAGTGCAATGTCAAGATATTTTTTGAAAACGCCGCCATCGCCAAAAAGTTTGCCGTCAGATGGGTTGTCAAATGTGAATATAACGACAAAGAAATTTCGAATTTCATCACGAACGTCGAGCAATGAAGCTTCTTCCGTTGGCGGGTCGCCGTCCATCAAAAGTGGTTTCATACGCCGTTATCCAACAAACAAAAAACCGCTGCCACCGTTGCCACCGCCGATAAAATATGCGAGCAGTTCAATCCGAGGCCGCCCGGCCAACCGGCATAATGGCGGCGTCCCATTACCGAATGGGCATGCAAAATTGAAAAAAACTGACTCCATGAGAGAGCAACTTGAGGCGCAAAAAAAGTATTTGATCCCTGCACACCGAAATTCGGGTCCAGTCAAGTAAGTCGGCATCATTTGTCATTATAATGTGTCACATTATCAATAATTTTATCTACCGTATTTCCACTAATAGAATGTTCCCCTCTGTTTGAAGACCCCCCCCCCCCTCTCTCTCTCTCTCTCTCCGGAAGTAGTGTAACAAATGGGGACTAGCGATTCGGCAATGAAACTTGTAAGATATTGGTTCGGTTAAAAAGTTCGATACAAAAACTAAATTTTCAAAATTTTCCACCTGCATCTATCTTTGCATATTTTCCTTAAGGAAATCCAACTAAATTTTTTTTCGGCGGCATCTATCTGCATAGTTTGACTCTTGGTCCGGGTTCCGGTCTCCATTCTTTCAAGGAAAATGAAAAAAGTATATTTTTCACGCGGCTGATCGGTTTTAGGTAGTCAAATATCTCCTATGTATGTTGGTATTCCATTTGTGTCATTTGCCAATATTTGTTTTGCTTTTATAGCCTTGCCAGCAATAATCCGGCAAAGATGATCAAAATGGACAGAGAAGGCGCATTCCTCGACTTGGAGCCCATTCCCGACATGGACAAACTGCTGATGGACAAAAAAGATTTGTGCAACAAATTTGACATTGGACAAATGAAACTTTTGCGCATGGAAAACACACAATTAAATGTGATCAATGAGTATTATGTGCTGCCAAATCCAATCAGTGGCGGCGCAACTTCGAGAGTCAGTCTCGTCCGAACATAAAAATGAAAAAAAAATTTATAATTCATAATATAGCTTTATAAGGTCTGAAAACAGTAAAAAACACAATTGCCATTGAGATTTGTTTTGAAATAAATCATAGCTAATCAAAAAGAATATTTCGATTCGGTCTTCGCTTCTTATTTACACTTTTGAAAATTTTAAAATTCCTTGCAAACCCAAAATAATATGACCAAAAAATAAGAACAAATGGCAACCCTAAATTAAAATTGTTTCTTGGGTTTTCGGGGCGCCCTATCTGAAAAAGATCAATATGAAATTTAAATTTCCAAAATAGATTGAGTAGTTGTCAATTTTTGATTTTTTGCTTTAACAGGTTTTCCATGCCAGCCCACGAAATGCTGTTGACATTGATGGACAACCGATCAACCAATGTGTTAGCATCAAATCCGTAATGTTGGATTTGTTGCCGGCCGAAGTGCTGGAAGATCTCAAAAATGAGCAACAATTTTTGAGCGAATTCCGCAAAAAAGTGCACAACAAACACATCATTCATTTATTTGACAAGTGAGCATTTGGCATGACTTTTTACAATTAAATTTTAACATGCCATATTTTGGACTTAATTAATCTTACGAATTGGCAATTACTCAAAATTTTATTCCAAAATTTGATCACTTAAATTTATCGTAATAAGAAACTTTGTATTCATGTTTATTTATTACTGTTCAGATTTATATATGTATACACTTAATCATTGTAATTTAAGTAAAAAAAATTTAAAATATGCTTTTAGGTTTGAAGACAAGTCAAAAAACCGCTTAATTTTCGTATTGGAACGTGGTGAAGAGGATTTGATGCATCGTCTGCAAAAACTGCGAAAACATTGGCTCTCAGAAAACCCGGCAAACGATGCAATTCGTGAAACAATTACACACATTTTATTCCAAGTGCTCGAAGCTGTTTCGGAAATGCATAGAAGTAACAATTATTATTAAAATTAATTTAATAAATTAAATCAAAACAACGTTTAAATCGGTTTTGTTTACAAAAATTGAGCAGAACAAATCCTACTTGGCTTATTTAGGGATTTGCCCGACTCACAATCGTAATAGCGAATAATTAATTGCATTTGGGACAAATTGCAGTCTCATTTTGTTAAGAGCATGCGATCTAGACGGTTGTCGGAAGTTGGGCACCAAAGTGGAAATTTTGTAAAAACTATTAGGGTTCAGAAACGTCTGAATAATAGTATAATTAGGTTTTGCCTACACTTTATGAAAAATTTTTAAGTCTGAGTTCAGATTAGTGATCAGCACATTTTTTAATCCCAGATAGAAGCCTTCCGAATTTTAAGAATTTTTTCGTCGGGACACCAATTCCGAAAGATTGCCTATGAGACATTATTTTTAAGTGGTTTGACAATTAAGCATTTACCGTGTTTCTATCTACAATAGTATAATAATTCTTTAAGTAAAACCCTGCTTGAGGTTACAAGTCCGCTACAGGTTCGACCCCCAATTCAAAAAACCTTTTGAAGGCAATTTAATAGGCAACAAAAAAGACATGAGCTTAAAAAAGGTTCCCTTTCTCTAGCAGAGTCCAGTCCTAGGCTTAAGTACCCCTCTTATAGAGTCCTCCCCCCCTCTTGAGGATGAATCTCCAATCCCCGTTGATAAGGGATAAAGTTAGAAAACAGAGCAGATTTGCCCAATCCCTCCCTCCCCCCCCCCCCGAAAATGTTTCCTGGATACGATCTTGTGTATATTTGTGTAATTCTTTTTAGCCATTATCCACTTGGACCTGAAGTCGGACAATATGCTATTTGTTAAGAAAGTGCATAATGGGGTTGAGAAAGAAATGTTGAAAGTCATCGACTTCGGCGGAAGTGAATTCATCGACCCAAACAAAAAAAGCACGTCCAATGAAGCAAATGTTGCAAATGTGTGCAAGGTAAAGAACATAAAAATGAACAAAAAAACACCAAAAAAAAACAAATGATTTTTTTTGGTAATAAAAAATTAATTACCTTAATTACCAATTTCCGCACGGGAGCAGCAGATCAACTCAGTGCTCACGGAGCCAGCCAAATTTTTGGACCATAACATTTTTATTTGTCAACCAAATTGTGCAAATTTTGTATCTTTCAAAAGCGCTATATGCCTAGAAGCAAAGATTAGCGGATGATAAGTGACAAAACAATGATTTAAAAAGAATTATATAAATGATATCCATCAAGAGTCTGACTTCTTCACCAAACCGCATTTATTGTAACTTTAACAATCATTATTTTTCGCTTATCTTCCGCTTAATCGTTGCTTCTAACAAATAAGCATATAGCGCCTTTGAATGATCAAGCTTATGGGAATTGATTTGGGAAAACTTTGACCATTTTTGCGAATTATCTAAGCGAACTTTTGCACTAAAACACGCATATTTATTTATATAATTTTTTTGTAAGACCGCGACCGATCGGGGACCTAAAAAACACGGGAATTCCCGTCCATTCTTCTGTGCTGGTTCCATCATCTTTCATCAGTTTTACTCTTTTTATTATTATTATGTATTAGTTGCGCAACACAATGTGGAGTGATGACCGCTACAGCAGCCCGGAGCAAATAAAGTCTTGCAGGAAGAAGAAAAAGAAAGCTATTGAGGGGGAAGTGGAAGAACCCATTTACCCAGTTACATTATTGCCATTATTATACATATATATATTATATATATATATTTGAATACAATTAACTAATACCTAAGTTTAAATAATACAATACTCAAATATATGTACAATGCAATAAATAGGTATCATCAAAATCGGACATATGGGCAATTGGAATGATGTTGATCGAGTTTTTGTTGATGACACCAGTGTTTGCCATTGATCCAGTGGTGATTAGGCAATCAAAAGATCCAAAAAATATTTATAATGCTGTACTCAATCTGAACAGGTGAAACAATCAATTGTTTTGATCACTGAAAAGTTTTTCAATTTATCATCAAAAAAAATTCATAGATTTTAAATTAATCACGTTCAATTTTAAAACATTTTAGGCAAGAGACAAAGGAGAAATTAGATTTTGCAATTTCTTTTACAGATACAAATCTGCAAAAGATTTGGTTCAACAGCCTGACAAGCCATACAAAATGTATCTCACAACGATCGAACAGGAATTTCCAAAGTTTTTCCAAATTATTGAGGTGGTTAAAATATGCTTAGCTAAGATATTAAGCATCAACGGATAAAACTGAATTTTTGTGCAAATTGTTGAATGAGTAGGAAAATCTTGCCTTTTTTCTTGGGACCTAGCCTAAACGGCATGTTCCCGTATAAACTTTTTTTTTCTTCTAATTTAGGCATGCCTTAGAGAGAAACCACATAACAGACCAACTGCGAGAGGAATTAAGGATTTCCTGGAGGGCAAATGCGAATTCTATAAATGGAGAAATGTGAAAAGATGTGACAGAGGAGTGCAAATGAAGAAACCAAAATTGAACCAGGACTAAGACAAAGCATGATATTCAGTGATATAATGATAAGAAATTTTTAAGAAAATTTTTGTCATTCATTGAATGATTGTTTAGGGCAAAAAGATTAACGCTTGTTTTAATGTTCAATTCGAGAATTTTTTTGCACGTACCGTTATTTTTCAATACCCTCTCTAGGGTGGGCGGCTATTTTTCGATCGTCCGGAAGTGTCCAGTTCCCGGTGCATAAAGCACCGCCGGATCAATTCCGCTTAACGTGTTACTGCTTTTATCTTTTTGTGTGTCTTAGTTCAATTTTAGTTTTGGGTGATTTCAATCTTAATAGCAAAAATATTAAATGGAATAACAAAACTCCTACCCCAGTAACAAAAATCGGACAACACTTTCATGATTTTTTTTGTAAAAAATTCTCTCTCTTCACACTGCAATAGCCCAACTAGAGGCACTGAACTATTAGACCTTTGTCTTACCAACGATAACCGATTTTCAGTCGAAACTCAAATTAAAGACAGTCTAATCAATTCAGACCATGAATCAATTTATATCTCCCTATCCATGTCATTAAGCAAAACGCACCCCCAAACAGTTAGCTATCGGAGCTTTAACCCAAGAAGTGCCAATCTTATAAACGCCTTTCTCGCACACAATTTGGAAAAAAGTATTGATACATCATTTTCGATAGAAGGTAAATACAATCAATTTGTCAAAGAGTCACTTTCTGGGCAAGACCTTTTTGCCCCAAAAATTTCTTTTGAAAAGAGGCCCAAATCTGTCAACTATCCAACCGCTCTAAAAGCATCGATAAAAGAGAAAGCTTGTTTATGGAGGAAAGCCAAAGAAGACCCTGTAAAAGATAAGTCAATATATAATTCTATTTCTCTTCATATCAAAATCCAGATCAAGAAATTTGACGAAAGACAAGAAAAAAATTTTTAGACCAAAATCCCTTTAATATTTTCCGGAAAAAACTTTGAAAGATGGGAAGTTCCCTCAATCGTTCAAGGATTTCAAATGGTAACTTATGACACAATAAAAGCAAAGCAGAACTCTGCAAATTATTTTGCAGAAACCTTTCAAAACAACTCCAAGTATCCAAAACCTCCCCCTATTATTTTCGAAGAGCAACCATCACTTTCGGATTTAAATTTTAACGTACTTGATGTACTCGAAATTTTAACCCATCTTCCTGACAAAAACAATACATCTCCAGATAATATAAGTTTTAACTTTTTAAGAAAATTTCATTTAGTTCTCGCTAGGCCCTTAACTGATTTATTCAAGCTTTCCTTAAATTCAGGAAAACTCCCCGATATATGGAAAACCTCTATCGTTTTACCGCTTCACAAAAACGGTGACATCCGAGCACCAATTTGGTTTTCTGAAAAACCGTTCAACAACTCTTCAGTTAATTTCTACCCTTGAAGATTGGTATAATTCGATTCTCCAAAACAAAAAATCGATTGTATTTATCTTGACATAGTTAGGGCGTTTGATAAAGTCCCCCATGAACTTCTAATTCATAAAATCGAAAAAATTGGAATCAGG
>JAKKIK010000643.1:0-26065 GCA_024500135.1 Heterodera carotae | reverse complement strand
TTTGTTGGACACCTTTTGTTCGTGATAAACGCGTCCAATTGAGGCAAGAAAACTAAATGGCTAAACAAATAATTTTCTGTCTTTGTGACCAATTAGAAGCTTACTTTATTATCTTGGGCAGTTTGTTCGAGGTTCACTCTTTTGCCTTCGGCAGTTCGATCGTCTTCATCCGAATCCGCAAATCTGATTCGTCTGTTTATTTTCAATTCTCCCGTTAAAGATTTGTTGATGAACTGTCTTCTCTCAAGAAGCACATTTTGTCGTCGAATAAGTGATTCTACACGCCGCTCTTCGCCATTTTTGTTTTGAAAATTTTTAACCATTTTTCAAGTAATCTAAAACTATGTATTAGAAAATAACTAGACATGGAGGAATTTAGGTTTGTGGACAAAAAATGGCTACCGGTCCGAATGCCGAAAGTAATGTATAAAACAATAATAAATTCGAAGAGTTGTATAAAAAGATGACCAAAAACAAAACGAAAAAAAAAATTGATTCTTTCGATACCATTCGGCGTTCGGACAGGAAGCGCAAAAACTTGCCATATTTCAATTTAGAAGTCATTGATCCTAGAAATAACAAAGTTACGGTATTATGAGTAATAAAATTATTTTGCAGTAATTTTTAGCCGCTGCTTTTGACGACCGCGTTTCAATTAGATTTCTTTTTAACATTATTGGAGTGCGATGGATTCTGATGACGCTATGCTCGAATCCACCTCTTCTCAGAACAGTTTGACTAATTTGTCATCCGACAAAGCTGTACCTTCAAATGATCAAGAGACTGTGCCACTGACACTTCAATTCATTGAGTCCTTTTCAACTTATTCATGGCGTGAAATTGGCATTTTTCCCTGGCTCATAAAACAATTGGAGGAGTTCAATCTGCGAAGGCCAACTCCAGTCCAAGTAAGAGCATATTTAGTGCTAACTCGAAATAGGGTTTCAAAAGCGACACTGAGGAATATTGATATCCTTTTCGGCTTCTTTTAGAACCCTTTATGCGTTGTTTTTAGGGATAATTTTGCATATTTTGTCTTGTTTTTAAATTTACTAATTTGAAATATCTCACCATCCTAAGACGAATTGCATACCGAAGATTTTGGAAGGTTCTGATGTGCTCGGATGTGCTAAAACGGGAACCGGCAAAACATTGGCTTTTGCGTTGCCCATTCTCCAACAGGTTCTGATGCACCCATTAATTGCAATTCTTTTTCACTCCCTTCTTCTTTATCCAAATTCCTCGTTCAGTTGGCCATCGACCCTTTTGGCATTTTTGCCCTGATTCTCACTCCTACTCGCGAGTTGGCACTTCAAATTGGTGACCAATTTGCCATTTTTGGTCGTCAGCTCAAACTTCAGTGCAGCGTTATCATTGGCGGGCGACATCAAATGGCACAGGTTATCCAAAACACAAAACAAAATTAAATTCCTTCTTTTAAAGATTAGCAATTTTAAATTTAGGCTCAAGAATTGAGTCGTCGTCCACACATTGTAATTGCAACGCCGGGACGGCTGGCCGATCACATCGAAAGTGATCGGACTGGCATCGCCCGATTGCTGAGGACGATTCGTTTCCTTGTTTTAGACGAGGCTGACCGATTGTTGGACGGCCCATACGCTGAGCAGGTAAAGACGCGGAAGTTGTGTTCTCTTAGTATTTGAAAACAGTTGAAAGTGATCTTTGACGCATTGCCAACCAAACGCCAAACGCTGCTGTTCAGTGCGACACTCACTTCCGCCCTCAGCAGACTCCACGAAGTGTGTGCAATTAGTTATTATATGCTTGGATAAATAAATAATTTGTTTACTTTTCAGGTATCCGTGCGGAAACCGTTCCTTTTTGAAGAGAAAGACGCGATCAAAACAGTGGACAGGCTTGAACAACGCTTTGTGCTCTGTCCTCGCAATGTCAAAGATGCATTCCTCGTTTTTGTTGTCAAAGAAGTAATTTCCCTCTCTGTGCACTTTAACTTTCTTTCCTTTCGTGACAGTTTTATCTTCGTCGAGACGACACGTCCATTTTGGTGTTCGCCAAAACGTGCAGAGAGTGCCAAGCTTTGGCACTGATGTTCAAACAGTTGGGTTTTGAGGTTCTAAGAATTAATTTTAATTTATAACGATTAAATTAATTAATTCTCCTTCCTTAGGAAGAATTATTTCAGTTCGTGGGTGCATAACCTCCCCCTCCCCCCTGCCGCAAAATACTGACCTGGGTCGGTTATCCGGGAAAGTTTGCAGGGTAGGGTGGGAGCAACTAAAGGCCATACAGTAAAACATGTGATAACCAAATACCTAATTAAGGTCGGCTCTCTGCACTCAGAAATCCTTCAAGGTGTTCGCACCGCTTCTTTGGCCAAGTTCCGCGCCGGCCGTATCCGAATTTTGATATGCACCGATGTTGCTTCTCGTGGCTTGGACATTCCCCACGTAATCAACCAACTCAAATGAAAAGCTTCCCCTTTATTTGTACAGATTGATCTGGTCGTCAATCACAATGTTCCCCGCTGTCCGAAGACGTATGTCCACCGCGTTGGGAGATCGGCCAGGGCCGGACGGTTTGGTGCTGCGGTTTCATTCGTCACGCAATACGACGTTATTTTGCTCAAAACTATTGAGGTGAAACATGCACCATCTGAATTCCCTCCTTCACTTTTCAATAATTGCAGGGGGCAATTGGTAAACGAATGGAAGAATTGAAAGTTAGCCACAAAGAAGTGGCGCTTTACGCCGGCAAAGTGTTGGCCACAAAAAGAGAGGCTGAAATCCGATTGCAACGACGGGGTTTTGGGGAACGGCGGGAAGTCTGGAAGCGAAAAGAATTGGCAATGGAAGGACTCGACGAGGAAGAGGTTGACAAAGCAATTGAGGAATGGAAGAATGGGAAGGGGCGACGGAGGAGGATGGAAAAGGAAGAGCACAAAGACGAGGAAAAGGCTGACATGGGAAGTGGGAATAGCATTTAAATAGCGCAATTTTGTACTATGTTGTTGTTCTGTTATCGTATTTTATGTCATCATAAATGTTACAAAGATAAATCTTGAATTTGTAACCATGAACCACTATAGTTCCAAGACAAATCTCAGAATTTGTAATAATTATAAGTCAAAAAGGTGGCACTTTAAACGGTCTTTTCTTGTCATTCATATGGCGGAATGATCCAACCCGCACTGCTCCAAACTATTGTTGTAAAGAATCTCGCAAGCAAGTTCGTCTTTTGCGAGCGGATGCACTTTGTCTTCTTTACAGTCACTTAATAAGGGAATAATACGGTAAGTGATGTCAGAGCAATAGCTAAACCTGAAGTATTTGCCCGAAATTCCATGGATTTTTTTGCTCAAACCTAAAAACAGTGGCGTTTGTGCCCCGTCCTGATCAGTCTTCTGAAGCAAGATATAGATTAGATTAGTACTATGGCTGAATGAACACACACCAAAATGAACCAAATTAGCGGCGCAAAGATTCTTTTGATGTACTTCCGGAAGAAATTGTTTCGAATGAGTTCGGTGTTTACATTTCCAGGATGGCACGCGTTTGCGGTCACTTTCGAGTCACTGTTATTAGTACGGATGCGTTTGGTAAGGGCGACAACGTGCATTACCTGAAACGTAATTGGAAACATAGGAAATAACAAATTAATCGATGAACTATACACCAACATTAGCCAATTTTGAGCGCGCATAAGTCGCGAAATAGCCAAATCGATCGGGCGCCTCGACCACTTCCGGGTCCACCGAATCGGCATAAAGGTGGGCACGGCTGCTCACATTCACAATGCGACCGCCTTCCTCGCTGCGCTCCAACTTCGGTAAAAGCAATTCGGTGAGCAGAAAATGGCCTAAAGAACCAAGGAAATGATGATCAATTTGTAAATGCGAACAAAAATTCGTTTTTTTTTTTGGTTCAAAAATAAAAACATGCAAAGGCACCACCTAAAAAGTTGGTCTGCCAAGTGAGCTCGTGGTCATCGCAAGTTTTGGTGAAACGCGGACAGAACATAATGCCCGCATTGTTGATCAGAATGTCCAATTTGTCCTCTTCTGAAATGGTAAAACAAAATAAGGGAAGCTACGAAAGACACCAAGGTTAAATGTGGGTAGTAAACTAATAGAAACCAAAAATTACCACGGTTAAATTCTGCAACGAACGCATTAATGGACGAAAGATCAGCCAAATCGCAGTGACGGACGATCATCCGGGTCATGTCACAGCCGTACTTAAAAGCGAACAGAGATAACCCAGAGGGCTATTCAGGTAAAATACTCGAGAAAAAAGCTCCCGGACAGCCGCTTGGCCTTGTGAAACACTCCGGCATGCCAAGTAGACCTGGAAATTCAACTATTATAACAATTGTAACCGAACGCAAAAGGCTGACAAATTCAATGTATAATCAAAACAGGATCAAAAAGGTAGGAATGATCTGATCTCATCTCCGCCCAATGTCCCACCGACCTTTGCATAACGCAGGTTCAGCTCTCGCACTAATTGCCTTCCAATTCCGCTGTTTGCACCGGTCACAATGGCCACTGCTCCACGGGCTCTGACCTTTTCACGAAACTGAGTGCCCTTTACCCATTGGCGAATTGCGTAGAGGACAATAAAAATGATCAGCCCAGCACACGTTAAGTAAAGCATATCCGGATGCCAGCCAGACTCCTCTTCCATCTGAGCTGAACTTTTGCATTTAGGATATTTTACCATTCATCGTATCGAAAAAAAGAAACCCACCAACACCCGCCTTGACCAGAAGTGCGTATTTCCTAGCGCCAAAAACTTTTTGAAGCGCCTCAACTTCTTTCTCTTTATCGGACAGTTGACGGGCAAGTGAAGCAATCAATGAACGAATGTGATCAGACACACTTTCGTCCTGTAACGCCTGGTGAATTTGTTGTTGTTGATCCGTTGCCTCGTTTTTTAACAGAATTCGTTGGAATATTGCAATTTTGATTAATTGGCCTTAATGAAATCAGACAAATTAACTTATTTTGGGTAAAGAAATAATAACGTTTATAATCTTCAACCAATGAAAATATATAAAGCGAAAAATATGGCCAAGCGAAAAGCGACTCGGAATGTGTAAAATTAGACTCAAAAGCATAAGGTCATCAATACATATGTATTTGAGTTAAAACGTTTTTTAATGCAATTAAAACAGTTTGATCACATTAATGTCGATTTGGAAATAGTCAAGTCTGAGAAAGAGAAAATGGGAGAAAATTGCCAAATAGAAAAAAAGAAGATAAGTGAGATTAGAAGTACACGTCGTTCATGAGCAATAATCACACAAACACACAAAAAGATCATCAGCCAACTCTCAATGAACGATCTTTCAAATCGATGCCTTCTTCGTCCGGGTTCAACTCGCCGAGAGCAATCTGTTTGGAATTAAATTAAATCAAGATAGCCTCATGGAAACCAAATGAGACTTTTGCCAGGTTCCTGTTCTCCAAATCGGCATCGCTGGTAGCCATTCGTTCCAAACGTTTTCGAATGTTTTGTCCATTGAACTGATCGAATTGTTTGTTCCGGGCGAGAAGACAGAAATATTGACGGACATTTGCGACATCTGAAAATGGGTGAATCTGCCATTGATTTGCGAACTATTACTTGTTGACCAACCATCATCCGAAATTCTCATGAGATCGTGGCGAAACAAACAGCAAAACTGCTCATCGTCGAGTAGTTTGTTTTGCACAAGAGAAAAGAGTAGACGACCAAAACTGAAATTGACAATCAAGAATTGCACAATTTCCTTATTCATGTCGCCCGCCATTTGTTAATGCCCATAAGCATCGATTAAGGATGGGTTTTGTCTCCAAAATGACGGATGCTAGATTTATAACGAGTAAGAAACTCACAAAAAGACGAGACGAATTTAAAGATGAGAGAACTCCATCCACCTCCCCCCCCCCCAAAAAAAAAGCGATACGAGACCTCATCCCGGGAAAACATCCACGGATTTGAAAAGTCAAAATGAGGCCCCGGTGTGGTGTGTTAGGTCAAACATAAAGCTGCAGTACAAGTCATGTTATCACTTCTAGACTAAATACTGGTCAAATCACCTCTGTCGTCTCCGCCAATGCCGTGTTCGCCAAAATCCAAATCGAATATCGGTAAGAAGACGATCCGTGAGCGGAAGATGAGGCGTTCCATTGGTGTCCATGCTTTCGCCCTCCGCCGTCGTAGTATCCGTCGGAGTTTTTGGGTCATCCTCATCGCTATCCAAAGAGTCCGAAGATTTGATGATCATTGTGTTATCCAAACAATCGCAGGATTTAATATTATCGGCAACCGCGATGTCGGCACTGTCCCATTCGTGCTGAACGAAGGCGGCTAATACGACGGCAAGCATGTCGATACCACAAATGCGAACTTCCGAAATACGGTCTGAAAATGCAAAAATTCAATCTTTTAAATTGTTTTTAGGTGAAAATACTTTTAATTACCGGCAGAAAAGGCAAGAGCAAAGCCGCTGAGGTGACGGTTAATGTGAGTGATTGGGAAGAATTGGACAAGACGAGTGAGTTGGCTGCAATGAGAAAATGAGTGACAGATTAAAAAAAACAATAAAAACCCAGCGAATTGAACTCGCTGACGCCAAGTGCGTGAGTCGCCTGGGTCAATGGTCACCTGATGGCTCAACTCTCGGATCATATTCTCGCGACATTCCGGAGAAAGAATCTGAAGAAATCGATCAGACCACATAAGTTTCAATAAAATTGCCTTGCAAAAGCCCGACAGATGCTGCAGCAGTGCATATTGCACCTCCGGAGTGTCGCGCATGTACCGTTGAAAAATTGGAAACAATTCGCGATCAGTGAACTCAGTCCCGGCGAGTTCGGCAATAGTGACAAGTGAGTGGGCGAGCACCTCGCGAAGTTCGCGCTAAAAAGCATCAGCCTATTAATCACTGAGATGGTAAATGGCAGTAAATGATTACATTTTTATTGAACATTTGGTTGGTCTCAGTGTGAAATGCCATATAATGGGGAATCAAATAACGATCCAACCAATCCCTTGAAAAACGCTGCGACCGACCAAAAAGGCTGGTGATTAGGGAAAGCACTTGGACTCGAAGGCGGAACCAACGCTGTAAATTTAAAAATTAAACGGATTTGGGCAGAACCGAACTTCGCTCTCGATGCTGTTGTCCTGAGAAGGAATATTTTCATCGGACTGTCGAAAAAAATGAAAAATTGCCGGAACGATGAGAAATTCGATCACTGCAAACAGAAAATAATTGCATGGAGACGAGTTATGCATATAAATACCTTCATGTGACAGCAAGTCGGGCTCATCGATGAGTTCCCAAAGTGCTTGGACAGCGGATAATTGCCAAGAGAACAAATTCACGCGCTTAAAGGACGACGGATCGAACAGACATTGAACGACATGAACAGGCAAGCGTAAATTTGCCTGAACAAAACGAGGAGTCAGCGGCTCAACTGGGAACAATGTGTAAATTATCTCAAAAATAAACGCTTTGAAAACCTGCTCGAAAAGAGTCGGACATGCGGTGCGAGAAGATGGAAGTTGGACATGCTGCCGGCGGAGGAATCGAAAGAGATCAGGCAGACGGTTTAGCATGGTTTGTTTGACAGTCAGACATTGGTCAACATCCACCCACGGATCATCGACCAATAGATTTTCTATGTGTCCAAAAAAAGCTTCTACTTGCTGTTCTTTCTCAACTTCAAGAACCGCAACAGTGTCAACAACGCGCATGGCAGCAGATTTCCTTTAGTGAATTATATTATGTTACCGAGAAATTAATTAATTCGATTATTTTAAGTTTTGAACAAATAATAAACCATAATAAAATGCCAGTTACCTGGACTCAACGGAATCGCTTTGAACAAGCAATTGGAATGAAGTGTAGAGCACATTACACCTCTCTTCGTCCACAGACTGCACCATGCCGAACGTGTATTTGGGATGATTTATATTTATGTTAACTCAAATCGATCAATGTTGAAATTTTCAAGTTAAATGTGGTTGGGTTTTATATTTCTGAAAGTTATTTTTTGATACCGGACGGGGCCCCGACGAGGATTTCCGGGCTCCGGTTTTTTCGATGAAGGCCTCGGCAAAACGGGGATTTTTGTCCCGTTTTTCCCTTCCCCGATCTTAATGAATCCCCGTTCCCGTCCCCCGTTTTTTCCTAATTCCAGGTCTCTGTTAGAAAGTATAAAAAAGAAGTCCGATCGTCTTACAATTAGTAGGAGTGGAAATGGTAACTGCCAGTGAGAATTTGAAATGATTTTTTTCTTTTGGCGTGATGTATCGAGCTTTAAATCTTTTAATTTTTTCATGATCCCGTACTTCTCGTACTTGATACTTAAATTGGTTCCGTAACCACCTCGATTCTTGGAAAACTTGGATGTTGAGAGGGTTTTTTAAAACCGATTTGATTTTTTCTCGACTCGGTTTGATGGCTAATCCTTTTTTTTTTGTGGAAATATGCATGCTGTGTCAATAAGCAATGCTTTGTCTAATACGACGTACAATTTGTTTCCGTATATTTCTTCAACCCTCAACAACAAATCAACCAATTTGACCAATCGGCACCAATTCGTTGTTTTTTGCAACGAAAATTTAACCCCATGGACCACCGTACTGGCACTTTTCCTACTTTACTTGATCACACTTCTGTGGATGTGTAAACGTATGGGCACTTTTTTTTCTCAGAAATTAACCGGGGTTTAGACGGAAAGAATATTTGTCACCCGACTCCTGATTCAATTTACCCTTACATTGGACGACTCAAACGCTTGAAAAGAGGTTTATAGCGCTAAAATCATGCATTAGCTTCTCATTTTTTAATCCAAAGCTTTGGACCATTTGCTGGTGGATGACATGTACAATAATTTGTCTCTTATTTAATTGACTAAAATATTCAACTTTAAAGCAACATTGAACTTACTGATATAAAACTGGGTCAAGGAGCTGTTGGATTTGTGTTCAAAGGGGTAAAGGATAATGTTATCTGATTTTTATTTCACTTTTTATTTAAACTTTATTTAACAGTATGTCGTGCCCAAATCACAAACCCGGTTCAAGCAGAAGGTTTTTGCCGCTGTAAAGGTTTGCTTGAAACAAAATAACCTTTTAGGAGTTTAACTTAAACAATTATATATATTAGAATTTGATTTGGAAGTAGGTGTTGAGAACATCATGGTGAATAAATTAAGCGAATTGCAGCAAGTCCAAAAAGCAATTACAATATTTTAAAAACACTTTATTCTGTGTATTCAACCCATTAAAGGAACATAAATTGGGTTAAAAAAAGTGCCTCCGATGGGAGTCGAACCCACGACCTTCTGTTTTCTGTAAGCAATGGTACAAGACAGATGCTCTAACCACTGAGCTACAGAGGCATCCGCTGTTTTGCCTTTTAGATGAGCTATCCTATGCCTCAAAAAAGCATTGGCTTGTTAGAAGAAGCGGCTAGAATGGCGCGACTGAACCACGTGAACATTGTGCGCATCATTGCTGTAAGCAAATTGTGTGTGAGTGCTAGTAAATTCAAGGAATATATAAATTAACATTGATGTCATTTATCTCCATTTCCTTAACTTTAAGATACGACGACCCTTTTATTGTATTTTAATTCGAAGTGGAGATGGGTGGGGGGGGGGGGGCTCGGGGTGTCAACCGATGGGCATATTTTTGTATTAAATGTGAAGGTGTCAATGAATAATATATTTGTACTTTTTAAAAACTGTGTTTTAGGTCCTTCTCCGCTTTTCGGCCAATGTTCGCCATGGAATGGCTTCCTGGCGGAAGTTTGGCTGAATTTTTTCGTGAAGAAATTCGGGTGATCTCTTTGGACAGTAAACACCTCATATGTTCATGTTTTAATACCCAAAAATTAACAGAGCAAAGACGACGAGAGGGAGAGGCCGCGAGTTTTTGTCCGGGACATTGTCCACATTTTGGTCCAAGTGGGAAACGCACTGAAGTTATTCCATATTTCTAAGGCTTATCTGTGCTCAAATTTTAAGGTTCTTGCATGAAAGTCGCGATCTCCAAGGCAACGAATTTGCCCATGGCGACGTGGCAGCTCGAAATATTCTCCTAACAGAAAGAAACTTAAGCAGGTAATAAACTATCTCATTCTATTAGTCCATTCTTTCTTTTCAGATGTGTCGCTAAGCTGGGCGATTTTGGACTGCCAATCGACTTTGGGCCGCGTTTGCCGATTCCATGGCTCCCTCCGGAAATTGTATGTTCGTTGGATCGAACAAACACAAAGCATCGGCCGGAGAGCGATGTTTGGTTCGTTCACAAGAAAGGACATAATGTCATTAGACTCAAATCAGGATGTTCGGAGTTCTTTGCTGGGAATGCGCCACGTTGGGTGCTGAGCCCCACTACCAGCAAACTTTCGACGAAATCTGCGATTCCTTTCTCCTTCCCCATCGTGGCCTTCCGCTGCAAGAAGGTTGCCCGGCTGATTAGTAAGTCAAAACTAAGGATGAAGTATAATAAGAATGTAAGGGTTTTAATACAGACCTAAAGGTAATAATTCAGTGTGGCTTTTATGATGGATTGCTTCTCGGAACAATATCGCCGACCTCGTTTCTCTGGCCCAATAGACTTCCCTTCGTCGGCAATGCGTCGTCTGCGTCAGCTGAGCGACATTTACAAGCACTCCCGAAGTTGTTTTGTGCAGACATTTTTGAATCGAATTATTCGTTAATTTTTAGCACTTTTTAAAATGGTACCAAATGAATCCAACTGCACTTGTGCTCAACACAGATGCAATGTGCCTCTCCCAGTTTTTTCGTTGCGTTGAATTGCGATTTGAATATTGTTGGGAAATTGACGATTACTCAAATACGATTACTCAAATTCTTGTCATAACCTTTTGGTCGAAATAAACTATATTTTCAAAAACGTGCAGGTGCAAACAACAAGAGAAAGTGATGTTTAAACAGCCGAAAAATACTAATAGATGAAATGTTTATCAGTTTCATGAAAATGGTATTGTAATAGGCGAAAATAATTTTTTTTTTTTCCCGTTGAAACATGTTTCCAGGATACTTGACGTTTCTGATCACGAGTGTGACATCCTTTCGCCGAATCCGAACCCCCCCCCCCCCATAAAAAGTCGAAGATCTTTTTCTCAGCGCACAAATAAGTCGAAATCAAAAAACAAAAAAAAAGCAAAATTAAAATCGTTAATTGCCGTGTTCAAAAGCGTTTTAAATTGTTATTTAATTTACAAAGAATTTCAATAAAAGCTTACATATGTATTAGGTAAACAAATAATAATTAAAACTTTGTCTGTTGGACTCGTCATATTTTTGGTTCTAAGTTCAAGAAGGAGACACAAATTTAAGCCAAATTATATGGGAAATTGTTGGGCTTTTTTGCGACTCCGCGCTGACAATGATGACTTCACCCGACTTGATAATTTGTCCCATGATCCGGGAAGAGCGCCGAATGCGGTGAATGCGTCCGGAGGCCGAAGACGTAGTCAGCCTAATTCGCGGACCAGCAGTTCATCATCAGCGATCTCCTCAACTTCCTCTGGTTCAGGCGCTGATCGGACAAGTCGGCGACATAAAAATTTGCAGACGGTTTTTGTTTGACTTTGCTGGGGATTTAATAGTTCCCGTGAAGTGCTATGCTAGCTTATAAGTTGCATTGGTTTTGTTCATTTGTGCCGCGGTTTAAGATAATGTTTAATGTTTAACAGAATAGAACAGAATTAAAAAAACATTGCAATATTATTGAGTTTTAGAGTTCCTATGTCAACCAATTGTATATGAACGCGGCGTTTGGCTCTGGCGATGAATCGTCTTCGATGGAATCGAAAGCAGTGGACGAAAAGCGGAAGGTAATCACTAAAAATATGAAATTGCGGACTTAAGTTGTCTAAGGCTCGTGTTCGCGGACTTCTCGAACAAATTCCCGTAGATGTGTACGCGGAGGGTGGAAAAGGTCCGTCGGAATGTGCCATTTGCATGGGCGACTTTGAGGTCTTTATAACATTAATCATTCAAAAGTTTGTTTTTATTATGCCCCTCCACGGAGACCGATAACCAATCCTGTAGAATGTGTTTCTCCTAGGCCTTGTTGGTCTCGGTTATGAAAATACTAAAAATGTGCGGCTACACGGATTTAGATTTTATTTCTGAATCCCGTTCAATCGATCCTCGATTTCCCTCATGGGTGTTTTTAAAATTTGTTTATTTCCGAGTTTGACATAGTATTGTAAATTGAGCAATAACACTTTCCTCAGGAGGGCGACCCCATTCGTTTTCTGCCATGCGTTCACTCTTATCATCTCCAATGCATTGACGGTGAGTGAATTTAGCATAATTTCGCCTAATTAAAAATGTTATAAATAAGGGCTGTAATAAAAAATAAGTTCCAGGCTTAAATAAGCGGTTTTGATTTAGGCTGATCAGATTCCCTGTTCCTCGTCCTTTACAATTTTTCAGATTGGCTTCTCCGCTCCTTCACTTGTCCGTCCTGCATGGAACCGGTGGATTCCGCGCTGCTCTCTGTTTTCACTGTCAACACCAGCACAGATCTGAACGCCCTGACCAGCGGCGCGTCCGTTTGCGACCCAACTTCCCCGAGGCGGCAGCAGTTTGCGCAAAACGAAGAAAAGTGTGATCAACAAAAAATCAACTGACTGATTGCTTCTGGTTGTTGAAACTGGACGCTGATTAGCAGTTGCCAACCCAAAAAAGCAAGTCATCCCCAAAGGCATCTTGTATGAACCTTACGCTCCCTCCCGTGAAATGGCACTTCTAATTATTATAATCAATCCTCTTCCACTTTCCCTGATGTTCATGAGGTAACTACTTTGTCGTGATCCGACTTTCTGATCCTCTATCCTTATCTCGTTTCAAATACTATATGTATGTTTTGACCGTTAATTCTTTCTGGTAAAATATTTTTGATAATGTTAGGGTAAATCACCATTTTATAAACTGACGGAAATGGACAAAGATGTATAAACAGAATGCCTTTGATTTATGCCGAGGAGACAATGTTACAAAATAGACAAATATAAATAAGGAGAGTTGGGTGGAGTACTCTGTCAAATGTGAAAACGAGTAAATATGCACAGCTAATTATCAGTCAGTCTTTCACTATTCTTCTTGGACTTTATCTGCAATTTGAGGACTTTTTTGCAGTTCTTCATTTCCTTTGGTGGAGTCAGCAGCATCCTCCCCATTAACGGCAGATTGGACTTTAGACTTTTCCACCGCCGCCAAATCACTTTCTTTGCTGCTTGCCTCGGTAGTCGAAGCTGTGGGAAAACATTACGCTTAACGAAAATCCATTTAAAGATAGGCTTTTAGTTATCCCGTTTTGGATATGACTATGGAAATAAACGGGGTCAAACCATTCATTCATACGACAAGAACTAAATTGCTACCTTCCTTCGCAGTTTCTTCTGTCGGTAATGTCGTCGTCACGTTTGTACAGTTCACTTCCGCATTTTCTTTCAAATTTTCATCATTGGCGACCTGCACAACACTGACGTCAGACTGCTTCTTGTCTTTGCCCTGTTGTTTTTCTTTCTGCTTCTGTTGCCCACCTTCCGTTTGTTCTACAGAATTTACCTCCTTTTTTGGCTGATGTTGCGGCTTAATAAGTGCAGCAAATTTGGGCTGTATGCCCGCAAAGCGACTTTGAGCCATCGGAGTCACAAATGGTCCCGGTGGTGGCAACGGACTTTGCCCGGCAACCGCGTCTGGGTCTTTGCTTGTCAGCCGTCCAAGAATGCTGTTGTAATAAATTATTGAAACAAGGTTCAAAAACATTTGTTTTTCTTTGGAATTAAGCTTATTCGACCAGAGCCATTGTATAGCCATTTCTGCAAATCAAAGGCTTACGTCCTTTCAGTCATTCCAAGCCGATCAGTCACCGGACGAAGACGAGACAATGTGGTCGGGAGACGAGAAACATCTGAATAAATGAGTTATATGGGTTTCCTTCTCTGAAATAATAAAATATTCACCGCTTTTCATATCGTTGAGCAATTCCTCTAACTGAGTGAGGACTTTGTGCAGAACTTGGTAGGCATTTTTACTGCCTTGGGCGGATTCACGAGAAAGCGATTGGTGAGCATCCGCCAAACAGTCCAAGTCCGCAAAACGTTCATTTAATTGACCTTAATGATTAAAAAATAATATGCATCAATTTTTTTGTCGATGCACTGACCGGATGTGTCGGCCATAGCGTTGGCTGCAGCAACGGGGTCTTGACCAGCAATGAGCGCTTTTTCTGCTGCCTCCTTCTGCTGCAAATGTTCCTCACTTTTCTGTGTAATTTGTAAATAGGCCGCCCGACGCAGCTGCTCTTCGATGATCAGCGCCTGTTCCAACAACTAAAAACAAAGTCCAGTAAGGGAATTAAACATTTAAATGAATACAATTCTAAAAGGTTGATCAATTCTCTCTTTACCTTGTATCGACGTTGGATAAATTTGTTTTTGATCTCCATAAAATTGCCTTTTCCCTGCTCCGACTTGAAGGGCTCGTTCATAATCGCAAATCGTGCATCATTTTGCATTTCATTGTATCTGCTGTAGCCGTGGCTGCAACCCAAACCAAAGCTATGATTAAATAAAATTTTGCATCAAAGCGACAAACGCCTACGTTATAATGCCGCAGAGCAGCCAATAATCATGGCGTCGGTGCCAAATTTCGTATTCATTGCCCGGTACAGCAACACGCTCTTCATTAACCCAAAGAGAGTGCAACTCAGTAAAGCCACCGTCGGCAATGTTAAATTTGAACGGGGGTCGTGGCTCTCTGCGCGGTTGCTGTTGTTGAAGCTCTCCCTTATCCTCGCCCTGTTGCTGTTTCTCATGTGAAGGTGTCTCCTCTTTGTCTCTCTCTTCCCCAACTTTCGATGAGGGTCGGTCCGATTCCGACCCGGTGAGTTCTGTTGCGGCATCAATCATCTCCACCTCCTGAGGCCCCACCGACTTTTCTTCCTGCAATAAAAAGAATATTAATGTTTCTAAGGACAGCAACGAACAAACTGCAGAAATTCGGATACAACTTTTAACAGCAGTGTTCGGACTAATGTAAAAAATTTGATTTTGTTAGGGCCTATCAGTGGATATACAACTATGGATTATGATGCCACGCACTTTCTCTTCAGTTCCAATGCTCTGGTCCGCCAGAGTTTGGTCGCATTCGGTGTGATCTTTCTCCTTTTTTTGGTGAAGTCGTTCTTCCTTTTCGCGCTCTTTCTCCACATTCGCCGCTTCAGCAGCCGCCAACATTTGCATTCGAACCTTAAACATTAATTATTTTTTATTGCTATTGAGTCAATTAACATTTGTTGCTTACCTCAGGCATGGACCATTCGCCGTTGACAGATTCGAATTCCTGCACTTTCTTTCGGATCAATGACATTATGCCAATCCGTGTCAACACTTGCACACGATTAATGCCTTCCCGGGGAACGCCGTCATTGAAGCATTCCTTCACACAACAAAGGCAGATGGAAGATGACAAAAAGTGATCACTACCTGAGAGTCTGCGCCCGGCTCGCATAAATGGCGCATGAACAGCGAAGTGTAGGCTTTAAAAGCCCGCTCGGATTTGCCCTTCAAGTCACGGACAAGCCATTGGCATTGGTAAGCGTCATGAGGCGGCATTCCCCAGCGCATTACGGCATTGAAAAAGGCGCGTCGTTGTCGCGGACTGAATCCGAGCACCTTGACAAGAAACTCATTGCTATTCACAGCACAAAAATTGAGACAACCTCCAACTGTCCGTTGACTCGCGCCAAAAGCGGTGGTAACTTCTCACTGTCTCTTTCACGCTTACGACGCCGTTCCTCACGAGCAGAATCGAACTCGTCCTCGTTACTGCCAGAGCCATCATGGTCCGACGCACCAGAATAAGAATCGGAGTAATCTTGGTCCTGCTAATGAGTAATTATTACTTTTTGTATGTCCCTACCCGCTATCTGTACCTGTCCAGGAGTACCGCCGTGCCAATCCTGTTGCAGCGCCTCTGTGGCATAGTTCACTTGTTTGCGTACACGCTTGCCCTTTCCCAAATTCATTCTTTCCGTCTCCTGCTCTTGTTCAAAGTGATGGCGCAAAAGCTTCTCCCAATAGTCGGGGTCTGTCTCCTGCACTTCCTCCTTCAATACTTCCATGTCCACCTCCTCCTCTTGTTCCTCCTCTTTTGTCGTGGTATAAGTTGCAACCTAAAAAGATAAAAATGAATGCACTCAATGAATGAACAGTCATTAGACGAAGACCTTGAACGAGCTCAGATAGTCGTTGGCCCAGTCTTTGCGGTCATTGGCCTCCGTGTCACCTTCTTCCTCCGCCCCGCGCTCCAAAAGCGCGTCAACAGCCCGGTCGTCCCACACTATGTTGTGTTCACTGGACTTGCCCTGCTCGAGCGCCTCCTCATCCTTGAACAATTCTTCGGTACCCCAACGAAGCACATCGTCCAATTCCGTCTTGGACATTGAGGGACCCTTCTGGCCAATACCAGCACGGACAACGAGATGGGTGAGCTGTATAATTGAAATAACAATGCAAAGGAAATGCTGTCTGTTACCATCATCTTTTTCTTCGCAACCGAAGTAATACGTTCCTCCACAGAATTCCGAGTGACAAAACGGTAGATCATCACCTTTCGTTGTTGTCCAATTCGATGTGCTCGACTGAATGCCTAAAAATAACCAAAATATACATACCTTAAAAATAGAAGAATGAATTACCTGAATATCATTGTGCGGGTTCCAGTCCGAGTCATAAATGATAACGGTGTCGGCAGTGGCCAAATTGATACCAAGCCCACCAGCTCTGGTCGACAATAAAAAGATAAATTGCTGGGCACCAGGCGCTAAATTTGAGCAAAATAAAAAAAATGAATAATAACGTTAACCATTGAATCGGTCGATTGCGTCCTGTCGACATTGGCCGGTGATAGAACCGTCGATGCGCTCAAATTTGTAACCAAGATAATCCAATAAATCCTCGAGAATGTCCAACTTAATTCGGATATTGATAAACGTTATTTTTGGGTATAAAAGCCTACCATTTTAGTCATTTGTGAGAAAATTAGCACACGATGGTCATGGTCTTTCAATTTTTTCAGCATTTTTTGGAGCAAAATAAATTTGCCGGCGCTTTTGATCAACGCTTCGCCATCATAAGCGCCATTTGGGCGTTTTTGTGCTTCGATGCTCGCCTTGGCGAACAGATAAGGATGGTTGGCACATTTCTTCAGTTCCATGATAATGTTCAACAACGACATTTGGGAACGGCCGTTCTTCACATTCAAAGCTTCAAAGTTTTTGGTCAAAATGTGGCGGTAGTATTTCCTAAAAAAGGCGAAAGGATGAAGTGCAAAAATTTGCTTCCTACTTTTGCATTGGGCTCAGTTCCACGCGAACAATGAGCTCACTCTTCGACGGCATGCCGACCAAAACATCGGATTTCAGTCGACGCAACATATGCGGGCCGAGCAGCGTGTGCAGGCGTTGGATTTGATCTTCCTTCGATATTTCAGCAAACTCTCGAGTAAAGTCTTCCAGGTCGCTACAGGGAAAATGAGGTCACCGATTGATTCATTGCAGCTAATGTGCTTCTTACTAAAAGCGGTCGGGGCTCAAAAAGTTCAGCAGATGAAACAGCTCCTCCAGATTGTTTTGCAGTGGTGTCCCTGTCAGCAACAGACGGTAGCCAATGCTGAACTCGCGCAATGTGCGGAAGAATAGCGACTGATTGTTTTTGAGACGATGCGCTTCATCCACCACGAGGACTGCCCAGTCGATGCTGGAGAGGATGGCTTTGTCAATGCTAACCAACTAAAAATAATTAAATAAAAATTTTTATGATATTTTAATTACATAACCTCCAATCGTGTGTCAAACCAACCTCATATGAAGTAAGCATCACGTGAAATTTGATGCCCTGGTCAGTAGTACGCATTCGACTGGCTTTAGGGCCTCCACGAGTGGCACCCTCAATAAATGAAAACTCATGTTCGCTGAAAATTGGAAGCGGAGTGTACATTGACTTTGGACACGCTAAATAATAATGGACCAACCGCACGACCGATCGGCTTTCCTTGTCCCCAATGTAAGTGACAACGTATAAGTCGGGTGCCCAAAACTCCGCCTCTCTCTCCCAATTGATCAGCGTCGAAAGGGGTGCCGCAATTAAGAAAGGGCCTTTTGAGTGCCCTTCTTTGACCAACGAGTAAATAAATTCGAGCGACTGTAAGTTTTAGATTTCTTCTACCAGTATCTTTGTCTCCCCCCTGTCCCTACTTGAATTGTTTTGCCCAATCCCATTTCGTCCGCCAAAATTGCGTCAATTCCATTGGCCCAACAGTGCCGTAACCAATTGATGCCCTCCAATTGGTAGGGATGCAATGTTCCGCCCGTCTCACTGACAAAGTCGGGTTGCACGTCGTATTTCTTTCTTATCTACATGGATAGAGAGAGCATAGTTTTCCAACCCCAACACAACGACGTACATCAATGGTCGCCTTGCCCTCGCGTTTTTTCCTCTTTTTTTCGTCCTCCTCAAACGTTGCAAGGCCTTGATCAGCGCGTTTCTTGTTTAATTTCTTCAAAATATATCTTGGCATCGCTTCGCCACTCATTCGCTCTCTAATTTTCAAATTTTGCACATTGAATGAAGCGACAAATCGTGTTTACCTGTGCATCCAGTATTTGAAGATGGCATCCTCCAAGCCCGGAATGTCAAAGTCGTCACGTTCCCATGTTGCCTGATCATAGACTAACTCACGCCATTTAACCAGGTAGTCGAACAAATTCTTCTCATAATAAACGTGACTGATCACTCGATGTACCTAAGACATTTAAATCAGATCAATCCAAGTGATTACATTCGGACTCGCCTGCATCCATTCTGGTTTTATGCCGTATCTGTAGAATTTCTGTTCCAAATTATGTGGGTCATCTTCCTAAAATGAAACCAAAATAACGAATGCCTTCATTCCACACCAACATAGTATACAACTATTTTCATTCAGCCAATTAAAAAGCACTTTTTGCCACCCCGCCAGTCCAAAATCCAGAGATTCTCTCTGACCATGCCCATCCTCACTTTTTCTCGGTCATCAATTTTTCCAGTTTTCATGTCCTCATTGGAACCATCATCGACTTCTGGAGGAACTTCTGGGTCCTTAAAATAAAAATTCAATGATTGCTCCCACTTTCAAATTCTTTACCATTTTTCGCCAATACATTCGAAGTGTTTGTGTGAAGTACAGCTCGAGAACAAGCTCGGGCACCCACCCGCAGTGCCAATAACTCATATATTTCCATTTTATGAAGAATTCGCGCTCTTTACGTGGCTTCATCACTTTTTGAGGATGCAAAAACAGTCGAATCCGACGTTCTTCGTCCTCAATGTTGGCTGGCAATTCACCTTCTTTAAGTGCATCCTCTTCAGAGACGGGCTCGGGGTAATTGTATTCAATCCAACGCCATGACAAAATTTTCTCGGGACGATTTTTGGGTTCTTTCGTCTAAATTTGGCGTAAATTAATTAGATATGCCATAAAATTTGGATGAGCCTCATTACCTGACATCGAGGGCAAACCCAATCCTCGTGTTCATTCGGCAGTTCGGTCATTGGTGGCGATAGACAATAGGCGTGATAAGAGCTAGGACAACGTGAACACATCAACAAGAAATCGTGTTCCTGTGAGAGGGGAATATTGGGTATTGAACAGTTTGACAATGGCAAGTGATCGCCCCAGGCAACAAAACGTCGTTCGTTGCACTCACATCGCACACACGGCACTTTTCCACATTCCCTGGCGCAGCAATTGGATCCGTCCCGTCGGCGACTTTAGGCACACCGTTCTGCTCACAATGAGGACAAGACCAAAAACCCTCCGGCGGCTCTTCCAGGTCGGGGTCAAAACACACCAAATGGTAAGCACGGGGACAAGTGTCACAAAGAATGATTTCGCCGCCTTGTTGGCACACTTCACAATAATCTTGGTGCTCTTGCTGAAAAAATCATATTCTCAATTCAAATATAAAAGGACGGTATTGGGGGCACTTTTATTCCACCTCCCAACAATCGTTTGGCTACCAGTTCGAACTTTGGTGAAATAATTCTAAATAAGCTTTTGAAGACATGTTGTCCCGGGGACGGTGTGTGTTCGCTCGCTGCGCACTTTATTCGTCCATTACCTGAAGTTCCCCTTCCGCATCTTCGCCACCCTCCTCCTTGCGCCGCTTCACCTTCTGCTGTTGCTGTTTGGCCACCTCTTTGGACTTTCTTGCGGCCACTCTCGCCTGCTTTCTGTCCTCCTTCTCTTTGTCCTGCTCGTCCAACTGTCGCTCGTGTTCCTTCAACAACGACTCGAACTCCTGGTCAGAATTCACTGAAAATGAAAAAGGAATGTCGTTTCTCAGTTAATTCCCTCCCACTTTCTTCTTCAGAGTCATCATTACGGCGTTTTTTGCGTGATGACAACCGAATTTTCAGAGGTGCCACTTTTTCCGCGGTTGGTGCAGCACTGCTGGACGGAAGGTGTTTGACAAAAGCTGGCAAGGAACTCGGCAACACTTCTCTGGGAGTTCCACCGCCAGTGTTTCCAACAGCAGATGAGCGCGACGGCACTTTCTTAGGCATTTGACGTCCCTGATCAGCCAACATTTTCTACAATCACCATTTTGTGAATTAAAAAGGTATTGTCTTGGCAACCTGGTATTCAGTGTATTTGGCAGTCATCACGCACTGTAAACGCGCCCAACTTGCCCTCGGGTTCAACTCCTGAAGCGTCGGTCGAAAACGGCCATTGAATGTTTTTCCGGAAGTTATGTTCTCGAAGTCGTCCGCAGTGTAATCAAATTCGGAATTGGTCATGCCCAGCATGGTGCACAATTCCGCACTGGAATGGGCGTACGGATCAGGCAATTGCTCGCGCGACCCGCCCGATCTGGTGCTTCTTTTGCCTTTGCGACCCTTTTTCTTTACACCAGTCGATCTTCTTGCCTTTTTCGACAATTCGTCAGCTTAATAATGAAAAATATGATTTATTCCAAGATATGAAATAATTTAGTAAACGGATATGATTTTGTTTTAATAAACTAAATACGAATTATAGAACCTCCATGTGAAGTACCCTCCAGCAGTGAGTCGTCGTCCGCTCCTTCCTGTTCTCGCTCCTCCTGCTCTTCATCCTCCTCCATGGAGTCACCATCGCCAGTTGCATCGTTTAATTCCTCATTGCCTTCTTCAGTGTTTGTTAAACCACTTTCCAGTGTGTCCATTATTTCAGTGTCGGACATTTTTGCCGAAAGAAAAATCACAGACTAAGGGCATAAAAAACAAAAGTAAAAAGATGGCTTAAAACAATAGTGACCTCTTATAAGCAAAAATTCGGGACCCAATTAGTGTATGATTAGACCCATACTCTTCTATACATATGTATAACTTGGCAGTTTGTTTGATGTTCTACCTTTTGTCAGTAACTAAGCCTAAGCTGGAGGAAGATATTCGATCGAATGTTCGAGTCCGGGTTCGAATGGTATGAATAGGAGGTCAGATTCATGATCTACGGATATAAAAACCTCTAACTAAATATCTTTTAAAAATGAAAAAGGTTTATGGGACCATGTTGCATGATTGTTTACCCACCCATCTATCACTCAACTATTCATCAAACAAAATTTGCTTTCCATTCTTTGATGACCGACCAACAAATGTAAAAATGGCGTAGCTGTGCGGACACCCAAATTGTATGCTAACGATTAGCCTTTCTCACTCTGTTGTGCATAGAAGGCACTTTATTGTACTATTTCCTTGCATTCTATGTCTCTTTCTCAAATCTTTTTGTTCAATATGCGCTTCTATTCGTTCAGCAGTACATACAGTAGGAGCCGGAAAATGGATACAGGCGGAAAATGCACCAACTTTAAAGACCCATATACTTTTTTTAAATTAAATTTTTAATGTTTTTAAAGAATGTCAATGGAAAAGTGCACTTATTTGTTAGTGAATATATATTTTCACAGATATTTGTGAGAAAAGATCAACAGAACAGGAAATGTCCCTTGCTACGTAGTACGTACACATTACTTTCGATTATTTTTCTTTATAAAAAGTGAAAAGGGTTATGGACATGAATTTGTACAAATAATGAATGAATTTTGGTTCTGTCCTCCTCATATCGTTTTCATGGTTCATCTCCGAATATCCGTCGTCGTTGCAACTGTCGTCGAGCCGCACTCATCGGTCGATAGTTATGAGAATTTGAAATGCCTCCTCCAAATGAGTCGATCAGCTGGTCGAACTGCTCCAACAAATGGTACTCCAACAGCCAATAGGCCAACTGAACGAGCAGCGAACCGCTGTAGGACTGTAGGAAGAGCATGTAGAGAATAACAAACAGTTGCGCAGCCATAATTTTCAATTAAACAATCAATTCATTAATTAATGGGATAGTGGTGCAATTTTTGGCCGCCAGAGATTGTTTTTTAAATCGAGGACTGATCGCTTGCTGATTGATTATTTAAAAGAATTTTCGAAAATCTTTGACCTAAACATTGTATCAATAAAATGAAAAGCAAAAGGAACAAATCGAAAGCGATTGTGGAGAAGAGAAAGAACTGGTTGGTCTGCTGCTATGCTTTTTGTTTCCTTATTGATGTGAAGGAAATGCTGATGCTGCTCACGCACCCCCGCCGCGGGGCTTAACGTCGAGGAGAAGCCTTGAACAGTGGCAGGGCATAAGGGGCAGCAGGCAGCGTAACAAACGGTCATTCGGACAAAAGGTCATTCGGACTGAGGGTTCATTCGGACAAAAGGTCATTCGGACAGAGGGATCATTCGGACAAAAGGTCATTCTGACAGAGGGATCATTCGGACAAAAGGTCATTCGGACAGAGGGATCATTCGGACAAAAGGTCATTCGGACAGAGGGATCATTCGGACAAAAGGTCATTCGGACAGAGGGATCATTCGGACAAAAGGTCATTCGGACAGAGGATGAACAAAAGGTACGTAGTCAAAATATATGTCCTCAAACATATTCGCCCGAAAGAGGGTAACTCATTGCACATCAATTTAAAATGTGATAAAGGTGCCCTCGCATTCAAACTCCGCAAACAGTTCTCGCTGAAGAAAGAGCTGTTGCAAAAAAAACGAAAGTGAACAACCACCGCCAAAAGTAGAAAATGTGTCGCAATGCGCAGCGTGGGAGAAAATGTTGAAAGTAAAGAAAACGGAGAGAACAGATTAATGACATTAATTCCACTTTTGTTTCGTTTGCCTTTTAAATGTTAAAGTCAACTGTTAGGAAATGTCCCCATTTGCCGTCGTTCGACGTTAATCAGCAGAACCAATGAATAGTGTAAAAACATGAAAAATTTCGTTTTAAAATGAAAAGCAAGAAAAAAAAAACCGTGTCAGGTCAACTCGACTGGCTGAATCAACTTTTTTAAGTTTTGGAACATAACTTGTGCTAATTGTTTGTAGATTTGTCCCCAGTTGAGTTGACAAGAAACCAGGGCTGTCGATATGGTAATGTAAACTGATCAATCAATAAATAAAGGCGTTTGGGGCAATTCAGCAAAATACAATAGTTTGTCAGCCTATGATCAGGAAGTGATCTGGAAGTTTGGAGAGGCGTGGCCCCCTTCGGCGTTCGGCTTGACCCGCTTTTTCTTCCTCCAATCCATTCTCTGCTGCCTCAATTTCTTCTTCCGTCTGCTGCTGGTCCTTCTTCCAATATCCATCATCAGCTTTCATTTCATCGACGACATAAATGGCATTTGTTCGACTTTGTTTCGCAATGGCCGGTGAAGTTCCTCCCGAGGGCAAATGCAGTCGCCAGTCATTTTCCATAAAATGAATGTCCTTTTGAGTAATGTCAGAATCAGTGATTAGAAATCCATGAAAATTTGACCAATTCAAAGCGTGTTTTTTAACTATCGGCCACCTGTTTACTGTCATGACCAACCTGTTCGACATGTATTAGGAATTTGGAGATCATCAGCACACATCCGGTTGTCCATACAACTGTCAACAATCTTCCAATGGAAGGAAGCCACAATTTGACATTGACTTCGGCACCGTTTCTGTTGCTACAGCCTTCTGCTGCTGCTGCTGCTGTGCCCGTTGTTGTTGCTGTCACCATTTTGCCGTTTTGTCATCAAATGATGGCATTTGTCTGTTCCATTGCTTTTTCTATGCCCTCCCTCCCTCCCAATATTATCCTCTTCAATTAATAATGGCAAATGCCAACACTGATGCTGAAGATGGATGCCATGCCTTCCTTCTTATGATTTGATTTCTTTTCCATTTTCACACTTTTCTTCATTCATGCCTATGGCCTTCAACAAAATGACAAAGTCCACGTGTAATCGGAGAAGACACAGAACAAAGTGAGTTGACATTGGAGCAGATGAGTGAGGCTGAAGCGCTTTTCAATTTGGCCTTTTCAATTGCTCCTCCATTCATTTACTTTCATCCATTTGCCGTCTCTGTGGGGCGGATGAATGAAAACGGAAGAGGAAGAGGAGAAAGAGGGGGCAGATGGGGGAGAGGGATGAGGAAGAGGGGGCGGGGGAAGGTGAGAGAACACGCGCGCGTTGCAATGATTTAATTGAAAATGATGAAAGGTAAGTAAATTTGGATGAAAATGGTGGCGGAGAGATGAACATGATGCTTTTGGGGGGATTTCAGGTTCAGCAGAAGCAGCAGAGACACGACAGCAGAGGATGGAAGCGAACAGAGTGCGCTTCCACCCATCCTCCTCCTCCTCTTCCTCCCGGCGGCTTTCATTCCCGAGACTACCAAAGGCACTTTGTTGGCCGCCGACATTCGCTTGTCTCTGTCTGCTTCCACCACTCGTCTCTGCCACGTTGTGCTTTATCGTTTTTATCCATTAAATGTATGCCTAATTATTAAATTGAGAATTTCACCCACCGTTCATCTGCTCAATTTCCACCCCTTCTCGCTCACCCAAAATTTGAAAAGTGAAAATTGAGTCTGTCAAAAATGTCCCAACATTATCAGCTATCAGCAGATTACGCTGCTTCGGACGACGAGTACGAGGAGTACAACATGATGGAGCAGCATCAGCAGCAGCAACCGAACTCGAATGATCATCAACAGCAACAAGTTCAACACTCGGAGGAATTGGACAAAGCACAACAGCAGCAGGAGGAACAACTTTTTGAAGTCCCAAAACTGATTGAGCCAACAATAGAGAAGGAAATAGTGCTGGAAATTGGTGCCATGGAACTGGAGAAAGAAATAGTACAGGAAATCGGCGACATAGAACTAGAGAAGGAAATAGTGCCGGAAAAAGGAGACAATGAACTGCAGCAGGTAATAGTGCAGGAAAACGGCAACATGGAATTGGAGACGGATCAGAACCATACGCAACAGAATGGGATAAACAATGGACAACAACATAATTTGTTGATGAAGACGGATAATGACCATATACAACAGCAGAATGGGATAAATGCAGAAGAGGAGGACGACCAACTGCTGGTGAAGGCGGACAACGAAATAGTGCAGCAAATTGTGGAGAATGGACAGGAAGAGACAGCAGAGGACAACAGAGAAGGTCAAGAGACAGCAGAGGACAACAGAGAAGGTCAAGAGACAGCAGAGGACAACAGAGAAGGTCAAGAGACAGCAGAGGACAACAGAGAAGGTCAAGAGACAGCAGAGGACAACAGAGAAGGTCAGTTTGTCAACAGCAATTAAATAATTGTACATATACAGTATTTCAGCCGAATTAATTTCGGCTAAAAAAAAAGTCTGAATTTTTTAAGCGTTTTAATTAACTCTTCTAATACAATTTTATTTAAAATTGTACAATAAGAATTTCATCCATTTTCGAATTGTAAAGTGAACTCTGAAATTGCCATTCTCCTCCCCTCAAAAAGGTTGATTCATTCGCTGTATAAAAATAAAATGTATGTAAACTAGGGTTGAGCCCCGACCCCGACACCCCCGACCCCCGACCTTTTTAGGCCTCACCCCCGACATCTCTACCCCCGACATCCCCGACCCCCGACAGGCCACCCCCGACGCCCCCGACCAAAAT
>JAKKIK010000642.1:0-26079 GCA_024500135.1 Heterodera carotae | reverse complement strand
AAATAAATGTAAATTTCTCTCATATCTTTTTGACTTTTTAAAAATATTTTTATACTCAAAAAACTCCCTATAAATTAATTATTAAAATTGTAATTTATTGAGGATTTATGAGCCATTTTTATAACAAATTTTCACAAGGAAACCCAGCTAAATTCTCAAAATTTTCTCGGCGGCGCCTATCGGCACCGCCGGACCTCTATTTCTTACGTTTTTCCTTAAGAAAAAAACGTTTAAATTAAACCTGCCGGCACCCCGGAAAAATTCCGTATATAGAATTCTTTGAAAAAATGTCGAGAAAATAATATAGCAGATTTATGGAAAATTCGAGCAAAATTTTTTTTTAAGAATACCAAGCAATAATTTGGGAAAATTTTTTAACTTTCGGTTTCGGTTCCGGTTTTTTCGGGTTTTTTGGCTTTCGGTTTCGGTTTTCGGGTCTGACTTTCGGTTTCGGTTTCGGGTTTCGGTTTTCGGGTTTTTTCGCTTTCGGTGCATCACTACTTATGCCCTCCATTTCGAGAAAATTTCCAAAATTTAACATGTTTCTTGGGAATTTCATGGTAGTTGGTCACCAATATGACCTATCTTTTGCACAATTCCGGACTTCAAACCACTTAAAAGAGTTTCCGTATGAATTTTCGACCAAATGCTTGAATTTGAAACCGTATCTCGGTATTTTGGAAATGGAAGTCATGCGGTGAACCAATGCGGTGACCAGCTTTGCCTGATAAACATGTTTGGAAACTAATTTTTTTTTGTAATGGGGGGCATAAGCTTCTTGTTTACCCTAAACCACACGAAAAACATGTTGTTTTTTGGAAATTTAAAGTTTTCTCGAAATGGATGGCATAAGACTTTGTTTCACTATTATTTAAACATTTCTGAACCCTAAAATTTATTTAAATTTCTACTTTGGTGCCCAAACTTCCTGGTGCCCAAATTTCTGGTGCCCAAACTTCCTGGTGCCCAAATTTCTGGTGCCCAAACTTCCTGGTGCCCAAACTTCCCGGTGCCCAAACTTCATGGCGCCGGCTCAATACCTAGAAATTCAAAGAAAAAACCTGGTTTTTTTTGCCTTTTTGAGTATTATTTTGGAGCGAATGTTTGAAGTATTTCTTGACAATTTAAATTCTGTACCGTTTTCAATGTGGTTAGCAGGGATGCGATCGCCAAAACACAAAAAACCCGGCAAACCAGTTCAAAAACCTGGCAAAAAATTTTTAAAAACCCCTCAAAAAACCCGGCAATTTTTTTAGGCCAATTATTCACTGTAAAAAGGTCCGAAACAATTAAACAACATATTTATCACCACTTTTCACCTGTTTAAGCAAATTTGGCATTGAAAGAAAGTAATTGTGAGAAATTTTTGAAATGAATTTGGTTTAAAATAGTGAATCAAACCGCTTCAATTTTGAAGTTAAAACAAAACAAAAAAAAAAAAATTTTGGGTTGGCGAGAAGGTGCGGCGGTGCCGATTGGCGCCGCCGGGAAAATTTTTGAAAAAATTAACTAAATTTGTTAATAGAAATTGTTCCAATTTCTCGCATTTTGCGTCTTATTTTCAGTTGAGTGAGTCTCCCGACTGAAAAAAGCCTATAGGTGGCATCAAAATTTTTTCAACGATAAAATTTATAAAAAGCTCATTTGTTTAGCAAATTTATCAATCAACAAAAAAATCAAGGATCCATTCTTAATTATGAGAAATTCCGCGCAGAAAATAAATAATAGCATGGTGGTTCTGGGGACGAGGATCGGCATCTACGGACTTCTGCTTGCGCCGCAATGTTTCGATGAAGAGCCACACTGATGGATGTGCACACCCAAAGGCACGCTGCAGCTTCCTGTGCGCAGCCTTCGCGTAATTGTTCGTCCAATCACCACCCTCTATGACACGGCGATGGACACTCCAAGTTGCAAGGTTAAAGTGTGACTGGTTGAGCGTCCCATCGAATCGAACTCGTCCTGTATAATTAATTAGTGACAAACCTAAAAACCAAATTGAATGATTGGGGGGATATGGAATAAATTGACCAGTCAAGAATTGTCTGCAGTTATGGTGGAAGATATTTTTCCAATGCCCTGATTACGCTTGTGCTATCCGACAATGGAAGGAACGAAATTGACGTGATCATCCTCGCATTCAGAGCAAACTCAATGGCAATCAACTCGAGTGAGGCCAGCCTCTGCAATTTGTACAGACAGCCGTCGATTTGACACGCTGGAAACACTTCTTGTACCGATAAGATAACTGCCATTTCGTAATCCATCGACATTTGTCGTGGGTTAAGACCGGACCAGCATGTGAAACACAAATAAATGGTCATTATGGTGGAGCTTCGGTTTGTTTCGTTCAGTCAAAATATTAATCATATTTATTGTTAAATAGTATTTCACAAAAATTCTTAGTATAAAAATTAAATTAAAATATATGTGTGGAAGAATGAAAAATTTTAACTTCACCTATAGGCTTTTATCAGCAGGGAGACTCAATCGTTCAGACTCAATCGTGTAGACCCAATCGTGTCAAGACTCAATCGTTCAGACTCAATCGTTCAGACTCAATCGTACAGACTCAATCGTGGAGACTCAACAGACCCCCACCCAAGAAAGGTTGTGTGTTTAGTGAAAATGTGCCTCGTAGTTTTCAGTAATTCTGGCTTATGTAAACATGAAATTATACTTGTAGTATTCGGGTCCGAGGTTCGGAAATTGGTTGAAATACATGACAGATTTGTGATCAGAGCCCATTAAAACCCATGAAGAGATGTTTTTTGAATTAAAAAATTTTTTATGTCGAGTAAAGTGACCCTTATTTTTAGTGAGGGTATCAAAAACATGTAATATGAATGAGATGATTTAAAAAAAGGATTTAATTTTTTGGTTGAACATTATAGTTATTTCAGACAAAAAAATAAATACAATTTTAACGTAAAATTTTTTTGATCAAATTGTGAGGAATTATTAGTTTTTTAATGGATTTGGATTGAAGTGCTCATTAAACTCTAAAAGTGACAGTACTAGGAAAATTTTCTCTAGCTGAGCACGGATTACGTCTAAAGAAAAAAATCTCTGAAATCTTATCCCCAAAGTCAAATTTTGGGAAAAATTTAAGAATGAGAGTTAAAAGCTATTAAAAGTCAGTGAAATGGACCCGTATTTATGCGAGTTGAATGCCCTTTGCAAAACGTAGCTTTCCACTGACAATTTGATGCGCATAATTGCTTGGACATGGCTATTATTGCTCATCGATTTTCATCTGAAAGGACATATTCATACAGAAAAAGGTGAATAGTTTTGGCTAATAATATAAAATAAGAAAAGGAGGAAAAACCGAAAAAATTTTTTAAATATTTATTTGTGGCTATTTTCAAATATGCATAAGAAAAGTGCCAGGATTTCAATGTATGAACCGCGCTCAAACTTAAGAAAAAAATAAAATGATTATAATATGGGGCGCCGGACTTTTCGATGCAACCCAGAAAATGCTTATGTCCGAGTTCTAAATGCAGGGAACTCTGAAATAACCATTTACTCCAATCAGACTATTGTACAATGGGAAACAATCGTTAAAGAAGAAACCGTTTTCCAAATTAATTTACTTAGGGTGTAAACTAAGTTTTGCACCAAAAATTTTTTATGGGAAATTTTATTTTTTTAATTTAACAAAGCACAATAAATTCTCGAAATATTCACCGTTGTGATCAATAATAAGTTGCCATTTTTCGGGCAAGAGCTCAATCCCGTAGGCATAGATCTCGGGGAGGATGGGGTGAAAATTTAAAAGTTGTCATTTTTGAGTTAGGTATCTTTGACAGCTGATTCTATGGCCATTAATTGAGATATAGAAACAAACAAAAATGGAATGAATAGAGCAAAGTTTGGGCTATAAGATGAAATCAATAAAAAATTTTATCCTTATCAAATGAATTTTTGGAGGATGGTGTTTGAAAATGGTCTCTGAAAATGCCACTTTTCAAAAACATCCCAACACAAAAATTTTATACAGTGACCTTAGAGTGCAGGATCTTATTGGTTTTGAGTAATTCGAGTATGCTGAAACCGATCCTGGCCTTAGATTCGAACTCTGGATTCTCACTGAGCCTGTACTGCTTCAACTTCGTAAACGGAGCTGGAGCAGTACAAGCTCAGATAGCAATGATAGGTGAAATCTAATGACAGATTCGGATTCTACGGACCAGATTTGTTAATAAAACATAATTTTAGCCTTGTCTGATTGGGTTTTTGGTCAGAGAAAATTCGTGCAAAATTAGTGCCCGAATTTCGGATTTGGACATGTTTGCCCAAAAAATAACAGAAAATTTGTATGCCCAGACAAAAATTGGATAAATGGCAATATTGAAGAAGGACATGATTAAGTATAAAATAAAAAAGAAATGATCAATTTTCATCAGTTGCAAATTGAGTTATGAATTTTTAAAATTGTTGAAATATTTCTGGTGCAAAACTTAGTTTACACCCTAAGTAGGTCCCGGGGAAATGCATGAGGAATCACCTGAATTAGACATAACCGCCAAATTCCCATCAGCACCACCAAATACTAATTTGCTTGAAAATTTAAAGCTAGAAGAATCATGTCTCATGTCTTTCAGAAAGTGCACAGCGGGAACTAAAGATTTAATACATGAAAAATCCAAAGTTTTTGTTGGCGTGGATGGACACATTGGACATTTCACTGGGAATATTAAGCACCGAATTGATTTAATTGATGAATCCAAACGTTCAACAAAGACCATACCGAGTCCCACACCAAATTTGAACCACCAAAGACATTACACCAATTAAGAAGTTTTATCGGATGTGTCTCATATTTTCGGCAATTTGTCAAAAATTTTGCATCCATAATGGAGTAAGGGTTGCTTGCTGTACCCCCCAGTCGACCGCACCGTTAAGGAAAACCGAGAAATGGCACTTTGGGGACGACGAATCCCGGGCCCTGGATGGATGGCATAATCCTCCACAAAGCACACATAAGCCACAACAGTTTATTCTTTCAAACACCAATGCCTGCCCTACAAGCATCGTCCAAACTCAGTCACGATAATACGACTGAGAGAGGCGGAAGAGAACATCGAACAGAGGCGAAGAAAGGGGCGGAGATTACAATGAGAGATTGAAATTACAGTTTGTGGAATGTGATTAAATAACTGAGAATGAAACGTGATTGAAAAGTGAGGAATAGAATATCCGGTGCCTGGGAAAGTCAGATAAGAATTCGGACATTGGACCGAGACCCTTACAGCTCCCCCTTTTGCACAGGAACGTCCCCGATCCTCAATGAAGAAAAAGAATGTCCAAGCGGTGTGTTTTACCCTTCGGCCCCTAATCCAGCCGCCTACACTGGTGAACAGCTCGTCCACCTATACATGGATGGCCTGAGGTGCTGGAGAGGAACAACCAGGGTTCATTTCAGTCCGGAACGGATGAAGAGAGATGTTTCAGAGGGAATTGAATTAAGGATGAGCTGAAGGATCACAGTGCCATTTTTGAAAAAGGTGGAAAGGAAAAAGGATGCCCCCGGACTTTCATTCGTGACAGAAGGAGAGGCAACAGAGAGACAGAGAAAGAGAAGCGAGGAAATGAAATCGATATGTGTGTATATCATTTGCATTGATTTTCAACCATTCAGCAGCAAAATGTCCCGTTTATTGCCATTCCTTTTCATCCACTTCATCGCCGTGGCCATCCCTGTCCTAGACCACGTTCCTGAAAATTGTACGGGCGGTACCTGCTGTCTTCCCTTGTGTTAAAAGAATTTGACCCACCTGCGCGGCTGCCCTCAAATCCAATTCAGCCCCACTTTTCATAAAATTGGTCTGACCATACCACTCCTCCGCCTTCCATGACAAGCCGTCCTCGGCTGTCATGCTTTGACGTGCTGTCCCGACTGATGAAGACATAGTCGGGTGGCACGACTGTTGTCTCCTTCAGCGCTTCGGTGATGAACTGATTCCAGGCTGGCTTTTGACCTAAAACTAGCAGGTTACCAATCACCACTAACCCGTGGCTGGCCCTCGAGAGCGCAACGTTGACTCTGTTTGGCATTGCCCAAAAGGGCATCTCAACGGCCGAGTCCAGCGAGTTGCGAGAGACGGTCGTGACCACCACAGCAAGGAACGACTCGTGACCTTGTGTCGCGTCAGCCGTTGTGACCAGTACATTTCTGAGGCCCTCTTCTCTGACAATGCGGCTGAGTTCAATCATTTGGGCGGTGTAAAGACAGATGCAGCGAATGACAGTGTCGGCCGGTACGGCTTGGCACAACCGCCAAAGCATAAGCATAGCCGGTGTTCGTCTGTGCCGTATTCGAGGTTGATCTTGACAAATTGTCTGGCGCTGCTTCGTCCTCCGCGTGGATAAGGATGATTGGACAGTCTTTTACCGGCAATTTGGTGTATGTTTGGCCGGTGAGGAGAGCACGCTCATCCGGCGAACGACCAGGCGTCAATGCCTCTCCGTGTGGCTTGTAAAACGCCGCTTCCACACAACGCACAATCGATGGGTGCAACCGGTATGACACATTCAGAGTGGTGACGTTGACGCTCACCGCCATGTCCAGGTTCTGTATAATGGTGTCCAACCCCAGATTTTCTCTTACTGCAAATGGCAAGGATAACAGGTGGATGCTAAGTTGCCTCCTGTCCCCCGTGATGAGGAGTTTTTTTAAGCGGGGAAGTTGGCACACAAGGGACAGTACTTGGGAAAATGGGGCCTGACCTGCTTCGTCTAGCAGGAGGTGGGTGGTCTCTCCAAACAGTGAGGCTGTTTGTTCTGCAAACGCCAAAGTTGCAAAGCACACCTTCCTCTCGGCATGCTCTTTCAGAATGGCGGCGACTGTGGCTTCATTTGCCAGTCGCGGGTTGCGGACACAGTCGCGCATATAATTCCTGACCTTTCGCAGATCAGTTTGTTCCAGCACATGTTGGAACTCCTCGCTGTCCACTGCGGCAGCCAACAAATGCGGTGATATGCGGCGAACTTCTTCAGCATAATGCAGTTTGCCTGTGCCACTGAAAAGTGCCAACATTGGACTGGCCTGCTCATCCATTGCCATGGCGTCCTGCATTTCCATCACGAGCTTCATAACGGCGATGTTAGGCGGTGCCAATGCCAACACGCGTGCCTTTTTGTCCTCCTTCAGCACCGCAGACATGATCGCAGCTGCAAAAAAAGTCTTCCCGGTCCCTGGTCCCGCCTGCTGGAACAGGACGCGTGGGACCTCATCCATCATCAGTTCAGCTCTTTCACGTTGTCCGGCCTTCAAATGCCCAAGTGCCCCCTTTTTATTACATTTTCATCCGGTTTTGAAACCGATGAACCCGGTGGGATTTCCCTTCCCAACAAAATTGACAAGATTTTGGAGACCGGATTGCTGTTTGTGTTGGCTGCTGCTGAACATGCGCTCGCTTTGAATATGTCCGCTCGGTCTCTCAATGCGTGAGTTGAAATAATCGGCTTTAGTTCCACTGCTTCAAAGGCGCCGTCTCGAAAAACTCAAATTGCTGCATCGCATTTTGACCCTTGGCTTCCTGGAAAGCCAAAAACACCTCTATCCTTACTTCGAATCCATTTCCGGTGTCTCTCTTCTGAATCTGTCGGACATATCCACTTGCGCAGGGTCTGGTCAGATCATTCTGATCAACTCTACAACTAACTGCCGTATCCTCTTCCCAAATTTCTAACATGTCCATCATTTGCGACATTGTCTGTAATAGATGTCTAAATGCCAGATTAATTTTCGTCTCTTCAATCTCATCCACTCTTGCGATCTGAACCACTAAGGTAAAGCGCTGTTGATTGAACAATAGTGGCCTTTTGACCAGAGATGGCACATGCCATCATTTTCTCCTAGCTCGAGACTCGCCCATGAGAGGCTTTTGTCGAATGGATATTCGAACCGTCTTACCTGTGGTTCGACACTGGCAATGATTTTGGCATTTTGTGCCAATGTCTCATCCCCATTTTTGTATGGGAAGCCTACCGGCAGCACGTAATGCTGGGAGACAAAGACAGCAGGCGGGCGGTTGACCGAAATCAGTTTCTGCTGATTTGACATGCCGGTCGCCATCGCTGCGTCTGTGCCTGTCCACATTGAGTACCAATCCAAGCGCAGTGCTAAAATTGCTCTGCGAACATTCACTCACATCATTGGCAACAGCTTGATGGTTCAGCCGTTTATTTGACGGAATGAGCCATTCTCCAGCGCCAGCCTATCCGGTTTCGGTTTGAGCCCAGTTGACACTGTTCACCTTGAGGCTGTCACCAACCTCCAAGGGACGGGTTGTCTGTGGGAGTGTTACATTATCCACCCACAACAAATCTGGCCATTGCTCTGCCGCCTTAATTCGCGCAGCAACTGCTCCTTAGGCTGTCAATTGTGACACCAAGTACCATCGTGGCACTTTTTCATCGTCCACCTCTCCATCCCGTGGTCGCTGACCACCCACACTCATTAATTTGTCTTGTGCCCGCAGGCTAACCACTTGAAGTTTGTCCACAACCATACTTTCTTCCTCTGTCATGTGCAACGGCTTGTTGTCCGATGACCATTGCACTTTCTGCCTATTGATTTTGTCTTGCAGGTCCGAATGCCGATCTTCGTCACCTGAAAAACCCCCATTCCCAAATTCCTCCATTTCCGTCCCTTCCATTTCTTCTATCTCCCCGTCCTCCGGTGCATTTTCCGGTTTCTCTTGCTCCTCGGATCCGAGCGGTCGACGTCCCCGAATCAGCCGATTGCAGAATTCGCTTAGTAGATTTGTTCGATTTCTTTGTCATCTAAATTTGTGGTGATCAGTATGAGCGTGGTGATCAAGGCAGCAATTCACAAAAGAGATAAAAATTTTCAAAGATGAGAATGATCGCATAAAAGATATGAGCAAAAAGAAACAGAATGAATGAATGAATGAATGATCAGGACGGCTGAAAGTTGGATGGGAAGGTCCGTTGGATTGTGGGCGTGGAACAAATAGACAGAAGCACAAAGCCATTCGAGAGCGCTTGTAAAGTGAAAAAGCATTAGCTCTCCGGAAATGGGAGAGAAACAAGAAGAAAAGAAAATGGTGCTGATGGGAGAATATGGAATGGAGTATATATAGTGATCGGAAGGAAAAAGGGTAAAAGTCTCTGTTTGTGCGGAAGAGGCACGAATTGGCCTTCCCCTTTTATGCTAAAGAAGCGACGAAAAGAAAATAAGTCATCGCGATTGAGTGTCGAGACAATTTGCCGTCTATGCAGTCAATGAATTGGGTGAGGGAATGTGAAATTGTACGAATTGGAGACTGAAGAGAAGGCCAGTAAGTCTGGGCTATGTTTTTGTTCGAATTGCTTACTCATTTCAATTGTTGTTCAGCCATTGTTAGGCACTCCGCACTTGAGTTAGGCTTTAAGTCGACATTTAGTACTATCCTTATTTCAAATTATTATTTTTCGCTCGACTTTTACTTTTTATGGCTTCTAGGGCAATAGAGCTTTCTAATGATACCAAGATTGTAAGAATTTACCGACTACAACCGTAGTTATGCAATCGAACCCGAACTGGCCCCCACCTCATGGGATGACCCATGGTTTGAAAAAAATGAATGAAGACAAGTAAATTTTAGCTTATTGTCAATTAAAATGCCTAATCTCGTATTGAATCGACTTCATTTATTGTATGATCATTAATTTATTTTGTTATCTAGGATTGTTTTTACCTATATACCTTACAAAAGTTTTGTTAGTAGCTATTTCAATACACCATTTTTCGACCAGCAGGATGTATTTTGTAGAGCTGAGTGCATAACGAGTCGCTCATTTTTAGTTTTATATATACAGTGTGATTTGGCATCATCTGCGTATAATTTTATAAAAATTTGTTTCGGAATTGTTTCAGGAAGATCGTTAATATAGATCAGAAAAAGTAAAGGACCAAGTACAGAACCCTGGGAGAAGCCAGAGCTCATTTTGTATTCGGAAGAATAGCTATCTTCAATACGAACTTAAAAGTTCGATTTGTCAAAAATTCGGAAATCCATCTTAAAATTTTTCCCTAATACCAATTTTATGAACCTTATACAAAAATAATTTGTGGGGTATAACATCAAAGGACTTTACGAAAGTCTATATAAATGCAGTCATGTTTTTGTTATTATAAATCTAAACGAACCAATTTTCTAAAGTTGAAATAAGTTCGGTGGTTGTAGATCGGTTTTTTATAAAACAAAACTGGTGTTCGGAAATTAAAATGTATTTTAAAAGAAAATCTGAAATTTTCCAAACAATTAATTTTTCCATTATTTTACATAATGAACACGTGAGGGCAATTGATCTGTAATTAGATTGAGAGTTTTTGTCGCCTTTTTTGTACAATGAAATTATTATAGAATGTTTCCAATGGAGGGGATTTTACCAGTGTCTAAAGAAAAACGAAACAATTCAGTAACAAAGGGGGTAAGGGACAAATAGCAGTTTTTTAAAAGTTTGAAATTTTTGGAGTGGAAATAGCCTCCTTTAAAATTTTAATTGATATGGATTTATGCGCCGTTTTATGACATGTTTTCTTAACAAGCCCAAAAGTCCACACTCCGAGACCAGCCATGATGCGGCGGCAGCAATTAATTCAACTGCACCCGGAAAACCCAAACCCCATGGGCAGCGAATCCAACACAAAAATTTTTTCATGATGTATTATTCTATTCACTTCTTAGATTAGTAATATATGCTTTTACACTTTTTGATATTTTTTTGTTTCTTTGAATTTTAGAGGTAAATTTTGAGTTTTGAAAATTTAAAATTCTGTTTAAAACTGGAAAGGTGCCAAAAAAGTTGCAGCCTCCCTTTACTTCCAATGTAATTTTATTATTTTATATAAATGATAGTAAACTTACACTTACTTTTTTGTTTTTTGATATTTGTGTGTCAACTTTGTATTCGTGGCCAAAACCAATAAATAATTCTCTGTATCTTCTTACTTCCTGTCGTTTTGTTTAATACAATTTTTTTAAAGAATTTTTGCTTATTTGACTATTAATTTTACTTTTTTGAACTTATAAAAATTAAAAAAAAACACTTAAAGGTGAGTACCTAAAAAAAACTTAAAAATTGAGTATTTCAAACAAATAAACTTTCGTAATTCTTCTATGATGGCATTAAGCTCTTTGTCTATCATGATGCTTCTTCTTTTTCTGCTGCTCACGTGCACGTTGCTGACACTTTTGCTGCCCGTCACTAATGGGGCACCAGCCCAAGTGCCACCTGTCCGAATTGTCAAGTCCATGCTTAGCGGTACTGAGGTGCAAAATGCCGAAGTCCAGTTGTCTATGCTGGTTAAAGCTGGATATGAAATAGCCGGTAATCATCATTTTTATTTATAATTGCCCCAACATTCTTGGCCAGTGCTGCACCCCATTTTAAGCCAAACTCATTTTTACGTTAATATGTTTACATAAAACCTAATGGTAGTATGACTGATTAACGCCGCCACAAATTTTTTATTATTCGGCATAAAAACTTCGGCATTGTTTTATAATTATGAAAAAGCATTGGAAAACCATCTACCAAATTATAAAAAAGCAATTACAGCATCATTTTTAATTTTTTCCGAAATTTTTGTAGAAAAGCAAATTCGGGATTGGGTTAAGTCAAATAGATAGCGGATTCCTGATTCGCGACCCCGAAATCCGAATGAAGCATGTTTTCATGGCATTTTGACAGTAAAAGGTTAAGCAGAATGGATTGGAGCCATTTGTTAGTTTGTTGTTCACTGTAAAATGCTATTATAACAAGAAATAAAAATTGATAAAAAAAAAGTAAAATGTCGATAAAATCAATTTAATGACTTGGTTTAATGTTTTACAATGCTTTTTCATCATTACAATGCATCATCTAACAGTTTTACAACCGAATGATATGAAAATTTTTGTGGCGCTAAGTCAAAGTCAAGCCCATAGGTGAATTCAATGTTGTCGAAAATTCGGATTTACCTGGAGTTCAATTGGAGATTAGAGATCGGAAACCCGGATCAACCCCAATAACCAAAACATTACTATTGGGGTTTTGCTCAACACAAACTGAGATCGGAACGATACGAATTTTTCTTGGATATTACTAAAACCCGACAAAGAAATTTTTTGATTTTTTAGTTATCGAAAAAGCATCTTTTCAATGAATTATAAAAACAGAAAACCACTGAAAAAAAGAAAGAAATGAACTAATAAACCAACCTTAAACTCCGAATTGGACAATTATTATTTTGGGATTCAAAGAAAACATTTCACAATTTATTGTTTTGAAAATAAGGTATTTTGAATATTCAATTAAGGTTTTGTTGGCATCCGCTCCAACGAAAATACTGATTATGTTTGGACATTGGTGAAGAAACCAGGTTATCTATTGTAATTAAAAGTGCCTAATATTTTTGTTCATATTTAACGCATTTCCTTTAAGAGCGTCCGAGGTCCATGCCTTTGAATTAAACCCCCCCCCCCCTCAAAAGAGTGGGGGAGGGTCTTTATTAGAGGGCACTGCTTTAATATCGCGAAACAGTTTTTCGCGCGCCCGCCTGGAATAGCTTTTCTTATAAGAAATGCAAACTTTTTATTTTAATTAAAATTGATTTTTTATTTTCGGCCTATTATAATTTGGCACATTTTTTAATTTAATTGCGTTTTAGACTATTCATCAAAGTTGCCCTCAGGAACAGATGCACCACATTCAGGGCAGAAGCCAGACCGCGAAAAGCTTGTCCCGGTGATTGAGAGTGTAAAAGAACAGAATTAACAATTCGATGACGTCGATCATCCGATTTTACACGCGCCGCTTACGATCCGAACGCCGACAATTTCCGTGAATGTCGACCAGCTCATAACTTTTTTTTTTGTCTCGACCAAAATTAACGATTTTGGTACCAATTAATCATATTATTAGGACCAGATATTATTAAGCCAAAGCTAAGCGATTGAATGCATCTCAAAAAACAATGTCCAAAAAAGTGCTAAAAATTGGCGATTTTTTGGATTTTTCATTTTTTGGCCATAAATTTCTTGCGTTTTATCCAATCAAAAAGTTTTCGCTTACAGGTAGCTTCAACTCATCAAAAAATTTCAAAAGGTGGAAAAGATACGAGAGAAATTTAGCATTTATTTTCCTGTAAAAAATTGAAGATAAAGGTCATAAAAAATTTTTCACAAAACGCTGGACTAGGAAATAAATTTATTTTTAAATATCTGAAAATTTAGCGATTTTTGACTGGAAAGCCTCAAATTTTGATACATTTTTAAAAGGGGTAAAAAACTCCCCCTCTCTAATAAATCCGCCTATAAATTTTCAAAAATAGACAAATAAATCAGCGAATTTTTACATGATAAAAAAATAAATTTTAGCTCAAATTTTCCTAAGATATGCCTCAGAATTTTGCTTACCAAGTGCTGCTGGTCCCGAGTCCTGAAAAATTATTGGTCCCGAACAGCACTGGATTTTCGGTTTTTTGGCCCCGAAAAAAACCAGTTTTCCGTAATAACCTCTCTTTCTTCTATGTATCTTTAACGAGTTGGGGTCGTTTCGGCCCCCACGTTTCGGCCGAAGTTTTTGGACCATAACTTTTTTGTTTGTCATCCAATTTCTTCAAACTTGGTATCATTCGAAAGCTTTTTAGGTTTACAATATAGGTATAAGCAGAAGATAAGCAATTAAACGCCTCTAAAAAAAGTTATAGAAAAAACACATGAAAACCTGACTTTTTCAGCATTGGAAAATTGCAACTTTTTTGAGAGTTAATTAATTCTCTTAGCTCCTGCTTAAAGATAGCTTCTAAGCATGTAGAGCTTGCGAATGATATCAAGTTTGCAGAAATTGGCTGACAAACAAAAAAGTTATGGTCCAAAAACTTCGGCTGGGGCCGAAACGACCCGACCCCTCTTTAACTGCCTGCCACATACAGACATACACGATTAGTCTGTCTCTTTCTAAGCGAATTTAATGCTCTGTCACACAACACTCAACACACACAGCCTGCCAATGTAATGCACTTTTATTCACTTTTCTAGTTTTCTTTAGCCCGCATTTTTGATTTTTATCCATCCATATTCACTTAAAGCCATTTCATTACAGAAGAGAGAGAAAGAGAGAGAGAGGGGGATAGGGGGGGGGGGGATAGAGAGTGGGGAGAAAGAGAAAGAAAGTAGTAAAAGAAGAGACAGACGACAAAAGTGTGTTCGTCAAGGTCACTCGGCTTAAGTACATACATATACAAGAAATCACTCTTCTATGCGCTTACACACAGACGTTGATACTCTCATGTGAAATAGTTCAGGGGAAAAGATGCGAAGATAAAATAAAATAATGTATTTGACTGCATCTCCTCTTTCTCTCTCCCCTCTCTCTCTCTCTCTCATCCACTCAACCCCTCAAGGGACGGGCGATTTCTCTGCTTCTGTCTCATCGACACTCTTCAAGGGATGGGTTGTCTCTAATTCTCTCTCTCTCTCTCCCCTCACTGCAATCAAGAGATGACTCTCTCTCTCATCCTCTCACTGCAATCAAGAGATGACTCTCTCTCTCTCTCTCGCTCTTTCTATCTTTCATCCATTCGTGGGATAAATTTGCGCTTCTCTTACCCTTCAAGGGCTGGTTCCTCTACTTCTTTCTCTCTCTTTCCTCTCTCTCTGTTCTCTCTCACTGTTCTCTCTCTCTTCTCTCTCTCTCTCTCTTCTCTCTCCTCTCTCTCTCTCTCTTCTCTCTCTCTCTGTCTCATGACTCAGAGATGAGAGTCTCTGCTTCCCTCTCATCCCCACTTCTTCAAGGGATGATGTCTCTAGACACACCACACGCACTGACATCGCCCATTTTGCCCGCCCCCCCCCCCAAGCGCTTTAGCCAAAAGCTTCCGCAATTTCCAAAAAGCAGCAGCAGCATCAGCAGCAATGTTTGGAATAATCTTTTGTTGTTGTTGTGGTTTTTCTTTATCTTTGCAAGTACATAATAATTAAAATTTTATTGCTTTTTACGAGTTTAAAATTAATAATTTAAACTTAAACTATTAATTTTAAATTGGAAACATATATGAGATTAAATTAAAATTCATAATAATAAAAAATTTTATATTTCATCCAATTTTGGGTGGTATGTCACTTTTTTTTTATTAAATACTATCTGTATTTCGCGATTTATTGTGGTGTGGCACAATAAATAAATAAATTTCCTATCCTTTTTCCCAATATCCTTAATGATTTCCATTTTTGGTACAAAAAATATCACAAAAATTTGTTTGATCAGCTTTACATTATAGCGGCCGGCCACGACTTTTTCGCTAATCGCACTTAATGTCGCATTTTTAATATATTTATTCATTCATAATATTGTTTTTTCTCAAATAATTCTGAAGAGTTTTCCATATTTTACAAAATTTTTAAAACATTTTTTCCCTTAAATATTTATTGCCTTATTTTGCGGAAAAATTTATGGTTTATTTTCCGATGTTTGGCGCACATTTATTTTCCATTGTCAGAAATCCAATCACATTATTGTGCACATAATAATCCCACGAAAATATTTTCAGCCATTTTGCCGTCCCCTAATTTTATCGATTATTTACTTTAAAATATTTTATTTATTACACATAATTCAGGATGCCGAAATAAAAGTCGAATCCCTAATTCTAGTTTATCAAAATTCTGGCACTAAAAAAGTTATTCAGCAAAAATAAATTTAATTACCTCGAATTATTAAAAAAATTTTAAAAGTTTTGGTTCATCCCGGTCACTGGTCCCCAATATCATTTTTTTAGATACCGGCCGGACAATCGGCTCAACTAATTAATTCACCAACTAATTGACCATACAAATTATTGATCAATTAATTAATCAATAAACTAATTGAAGGGAATTATCAATTAATGATCAATTAATTGGCCAATTATTGATATTGAAACTTATTAATCCTTCATCTGTTTCCTTCACCTAAATTTATTGAATCAATAAATTGGTTTTTTTGTTGTTCTATTCATTGTTTGTCTTCAACAACGTGTTAAAGCTACCGGGTTAAACAGAAGCTAAGCGATTAAGCATATCACAAAAAAAAAAGTTTTACATTTTTAAAAACATTGAAAATTTGCCAAAATCGGACTTTTTCGCAACTTATAAATAGTAACTTTTTAATTTCCCGAGACTCGAGACAATGAAAAAAATAAAAATATTTTAAGTCAAAAGTTCCTTGACAATTGACAGGGTCAATCACGGGGGTCACGGCATTTTTGCCATTTTTCACAGGAAAAAAATTAAAATTTTTCCGATCCCTCCCGGTGAAACCAAAAATTTGCCGATCCCCCCCCTAAAATTTTTTCTGGTTACGGGCCTGGTGTCGAGGCTAAAGCCTTTTAAAATCAACAAAATATTATTCGCCATTCAATTGATATTAATTTTATTAAAATTGTTTGAACAAATGACACATTGTGTTACAACACTAACAAATATTAGTCATCAACGTATTGTTTAATAATATTCGTGTGCTGCTGCCTGATGAGCCGCTTTCATAATTTATTTGTCGTCGTCGGCTTTTCATTGCTAACATTTTTCAACCAACCGCCACCTTCTTTATTGTCGCTAATTTTTAATTGATTTTTTAGTAATAATTTTTTTTTGATTTTTATCTCATCTAATTGTTCTAGATAGAATGTATATTGAAAACTTCAGAGCGCGACTAGAAATTTCGTTATTCCCGTTCGAAATTAACTGGACCGGGATTGGCCGTGACTTGGGCTAACCGCGTGGGATTGATACCGGGATTTTGGTGATTAAAATCCCATCTTGGCCGGTATTTCGGTAATTAAACTCCCATCTTGGCCGAAATAACCATTTTTAGACGGGATTTCAGTGATTATGGTCCCAAATTGGCCAGGGTTTTTGGTGATTCAAATCTTATTTTCGCTAGGATTTCGTTAATTAAAATTCCATTATGACCGGGTTTCGGTCATTAAAATCCTATTTTGGATGGGATTTCAGTGATTAAAATATCATTTTGGCCGGTGCTTTGGTGATTAAATCCCATTTTAAATCGGGATTTCGGTATTAAATCGCGCATTTTTGCAGGGATTACGGGCATGCTTTTTTTTAAACGACTAGAACTGGACTTCCCGGCAATTCCCTGTGGGATTTTAGTCGCATCTGTCTCTAATTATTTTAATTTTAGCAAAAAATGGTTTTTCAACTATTATTATTACTATTATTTAATATGTTGCTCCATTGACGAATTGCAGCAATTATTTTTGTTCCACTTTTATAAAAAAAAATTTTTTTGCTTCCATCACGGCATAATAAGCAATCAAAAAAAAATGTTGGCTAACAATCGGTCAGCATTGCTTAATTTGTTGGTCGGTGTGTTGATCGGATTTGTGCTGTCATTAGCACTGTTTCCATCCAACGATTTGCCAAGCATCAAATTGCCAACATATTCCAGACCAATCGTCATTTTCAAGGTGGAAATTGTTGTTGATTATTGTTTTAACAATTATTTTATTAGATAAATGTGTCGGAATTTTTGTACATTTTTAAAACTTATTCGAGAAATTATTGTCAAAAAAACGGGTTTTTGTTAGCGTGCTTTTCTGGCTCCCGACCTCCCGACCCTTGAGGATGACATCTTTTTTTGGCGATTAACACAATCACTGGTCAAAAATACAATATTGTGTCAATATTTGGAACATATTTCTCACCGCCAACAGTGATTTTAAGCTATTTTGGGGGTAGGCACCGCCAGGAAATAAGACCAAGGAGCTGAAATCGTTAAGAGAAATTGATCCCCGGCGGTACTTTATTCACCGCCGGGAAAAAAGGGAATATTTTTGTGAATCTTGTTAAGATTTTGTTTTGATCGATACAATCATTTATTTCCAAAATTATCATTCCAAAGTTGGATTTTCCGGTACCCTGTAAGAATCGGTACTCCAATTTAAATGTACCTAAAATGGTTTAATTTTTTTCCGTACCCTATCAGAATCGGTACTCCAATTTAAATGTACCTAAAATGGTTTAATTTTTTTTCACCATAGTCGTAAATAGCTCAGTGGAAAAGCTGCCCACACGGACTCAGCACTGGGGTGCGTGAGTTCAACTCCCGCCCACTGGCTAATAAGCTAAATCTTACCCACATTTTACTGAACTTTTCGTTGTTTGCACAATTTAAGTTTTTTGAATTTGCTAATTAAATTTGGCCTTTATGTGCAGGAAAATCAGCACCAGCAAGACAAAGTTGCGCAGCAGCAAGACTCGATTTTAAGTGGGGAACAACGACGGCATGGTAACGATGTTGATGATCATAGGCATGCCCATCGGCGGATTGATGCCCATTCGGAGGATGAAGTTGAGGACAGCGGAGCACCCGCGGCACCAATGTTTTTCCACACAAACGGCTCACATGTTCATGAAGGTGGAAAATAATTGTCTTTTTCAGCTGTTTTTAATCCAATTATTTTCGAACCCCTAATTCGTACTCAAAAACATTTTAGTACTGGGATTCCTGTCGAATGGGATTTTCCCAGAATTCCCGGCCAATCTCAAATTTTCGGTCCCGTCAAATATATGGAGACTGTGCCAAACGGATTTAGTAGTATTTGTAAGGGGTTTGATAAATTCCTGTTAGGGGTAACTTAGAACCCAAGAGAATCTTGACAAAACCGGGATTGGGATCCAGACTTGTCCCGGATTTCGGCCTGACCGGGACATCCCTGTGGAAAGGCCGGGACCATGACTAGTCCCGGTAAAAAAGATTCGGGACTAGTCCCGGTCCAGGTTGAACCCTAATTCTAATACATATTTGCCGATTTAGGCGAAAACAGTGTGGCGGCCGAAATAGCGCAGCGTGTACGAATTTATTGCTGGATTTTGACGGGCAAACAAAATCACCAAAAGCGTGCCATCCATGTGAAAGCAACGTGGGCAAAACGGTGTAACAAATTTGTGTTCATGTCATCCGAGGATGATCCACAATTGCCGGCCATCAATTTGAACATCTCAGAAGGAAGGTAGAGCAGGTGTTTTTTATGGGTTGACATTTTTATTACCGTATTTTTTCTCTAATAGAAACCCCTCCCATTTGAACCCCCCCCCCCCTTACGAATGATTTATTTATTAGTCCCGGCAGCAAAACGGCGCCTGGGAGTAAACGACCCAGACCTCGCTTCTGGCATATAATTGTTCAACTGTTTTGGCATTTGACTCGTTTTGGCGCCTATTTGGCTATTTTTTAATTGGTTGTAAAACTTTACCGCTTTTTCTAAAAATTGCATCCTTGGATTTTAATTTACGTATTAAATGCATCACATAATTTTTTAGTAAAAACGAAAAAATTTTTGGAACCACATTTTTGCACAAAATCATTGCTATATTTTTATTGAAAATTTGTTATATTCATTATAAGAAAGGTTAAAATGTTTTTTCTTAATTTTATTGCTTTAACTTTAGTTGAGAAAATATGTATTTATCTATTTTTTATTACCCACAGCTAGGTGCAAAAGCATGGAAGCAAAGAAATTTTTTTTTTAATTTCTAAAATTGGATCAATTTAGTTGCGGCACCATAACTTTCTGAAGGCTTGACTAATCGGGACATCTTTTACTTTTTTATAGGGTAGCACGGGACCGGGACTTTTAACAAAAACCGGGACCGGGACTTGCCGGGATCGGAAAAGCCGGAACCGGGACCGGGACCACAATTTTCAACCGGGACCGGTGCCGGGACTAAACCGGGACTAACCTGAAGCGAAAATTTTTTGAAAAAAATTGATCAGATTTTGTTAAAAAAATCATATTTTGTCCTAAATCAATTTATAAATGGCCAGCAGAGGTAAATCCTAAGCAAATAGGAGAATGGAGAGGGGGCCCATCGGTGCCGATAGGCACCGATGGAAAAATTTTGACATTTTTAGTGAATTGGTTAAGTAAAATTAGTTCATAATTGCACTAAAAAACATCCTAATTCTCCTTGAATTTTCATTTTAATTTTGAAAAAACACTGTAAATTATGTGGAGGGACAGGCGGTGCCGATAGGCGCCGTCGGGAAAATTTTGAGAATTTAGCAGGGTTTCTTATGAAAATTTGTTATTAAAATGGCCCCTAAACTTTATGCATTCCAATTTTAAAAATAAATTTTATGTAGGTATATTGAGCACACAACCCAAAATATTTAAAAAGTCAAAAATTAATTTTAGTATTTATTTCCCTCCATAAAAATTGAAGGTAAACTGATAAAACTAGTTTCACCTAACGTGGGATTCGAACCAACACCAACCATATCAGTAAAACATACGACACAAACCACTCGGCCATCGCCACTATGTATATTTTGTCTGTCGGAATTGTAATATAATTCCCATTTGCTCCACTTTCCCTCTCAACTTTTACACTCAAATCCCCATTCTTACCAGTGCATGTTTGGTCCCGGTCCCGCCGGGACCTAAGACCCGGGACCGGGACTTGACTTTTTTTGAAAACCGGGACCGGGTTCTTGCACCTAGCTGTAATTCAAATTTCGTAATTTTTATTTTTTACTTTTTAGGAACCATCTCTGGGGAAAAACAAAGGCAGCATTCAAATATGCTTACGATCATTACTATGTAATTTTGTATTTTTCTCCATTTTATTAAATAATAATTTATGACAAAAAAAAATAATTTATGCAAATTTTAAGGATGACTATGACTGGTTTCTGAAAGCTGATGATGACACTTTTGTGATTGTTGAAAATTTGCGATATTTGCTGATGGCACATTCGCCGGAAGAGCCCGTTTATTATGGCTGCAAATTTAAACCCTTTGTTAAACAGGTGGTTAGCTGGCTACAAGCGGATTAGAGAGACACCCCGAACCATAGGCGTAACAGGGGTGCCATTTTGCCCTGGAAACGGGGCATTTGCCCGGTTTTGGGGGTCCGTGCCCGGTTTTTGAAATTGCCCGGTTTTTGGGTTTTTGCCGGGTTTCTTTCCTCCACCTATTTATTTGAATTTTATTAAACATTTCGCTAAAACTTTCAATTGATTTGGTCGAACAGAATTTCCGTATTAAAGCTTTTGATGAGCTGAAGCTATCTGTGTAAGCGCAAAAACTTTTTTGATTGGACAATCCAAAAAATGGCCAATTTTTGGCACTTTTTTGGACCTACCTTTTTTTGAGTTGTGTTCGTTCAATCACTTAGCTTTGGCTTAATAATATCTGGTCCTAATAATATGATTAACTGGTACCAAATCGTTAATTTTGGTTGAGACAAAAAAAAAAGGTTATCTGATATTGTCAGCGTTCGGATCGGAAACAGATCTTTAGGGGTGTGCTTTTTTGTCCTTCCGATGAGCCTTTTTTTTTTTGTTTAGACGGGTCCGGCGCTAACAATAGGCGCCGCCGGTAAAATTTTTCAGGACCCGGACCAGCAACGTAACTAATTCCGTTGCATTTTACCTGTGCCAGGGATGTTTCCGGGTTTCCTATTTTCATTGAAATTCTGGAATTACATTCACCGACAGGACACAAATTAGCTATATAACAAAATTTAAGCGTGTTTTTTCGATTTCATGAAACCCTTTTGCACTTAAAAAATTTTTTTAGGGTTATATGAGTGGCGGTGCCGGCTATGTGTTGAGCAGAATGGCATTGAAGAAATTTGTTGAAGAAGGACTCCCGGACAAAAAGAAGTGCAAGGTGTTTTAATTAAAATTTTAAGAGTTGAACATATTTACCTAAAATAGGGGGGGGGGTGATTATATTCGGGAGGCTTATTTAGAGGTAATGCCTTGCCTTTTTTTGTAATCCTCCCAAAGGGGAGGGGGTTTATTTGAGGGGGATCTACAAGTGGGGTGAGAGACAATTTGTTAACTCCTCTCAATAGAGGGGCTTTATGTAAAAACACTAATCCAACCCTCCCAAAAAAAAAATTTTTACACCGTGCTAAATCAAATTCAAATTAATTTTCAATTTTTTTTTCTTACAAAAATTGTTTTGCAGTCCGATGAAACGGGCGCCGAAGACGCAGAAATGGGCATTTGTTTGGACAAACTTGGCGTCTCCGCCGGCGATTCACGCGATGCCGAAGGCCAACATCGATTTTTCCCATTTGTGCCGGAACATCATTTGGCACCAGGCCATGTGGACCCATCATTTTGGTTTTGGCAATACATTTACTACCCGATGGAACAAGTATGTTGCTATTGTCGGGATCGGATATTAGGGATGTCCCGAGACAAAAAATTTTCCCGTGACTTGAGAGAGAGATTAATTTGAGATTTAAAAGTAAATTAGAAAAATCGTTGGATTAAGAATCTTGACCATCAATATTGTGTGTTTATAACTCAATCCGACTAGCCGATGGCACAAGTTTTTGGCAACCCATAGCTTTTATTTTCGTCATCTACAATACCGTTTTTTTGTGAATTTTATCACCGTAACTTTTTTTTTTGAGCTTGTTAATCATCCTTAACTTATTCCCAGATCTTTTGAAGGTTGCTAACATTTTGTAAAAAATGGCGCTAGCTAACAAAAAAAATAATAATTAAAAACCAAAAATTTAAACGCCGTCTGCTAATTGAAAATTAAATTTTTTATTATTTTAGGGTCCTAATTGTTGCAGTGATTATGCCGTTTCCTTTCACTACGTTCCGCCGAGTTTAATGTGCGTCGCCATTTCATTTCAATTTAATTTAATTTGTTTTACTTTTATTTTTAAAGGTATACCCTTGAATATTTGGTATACCATTTGCGACCATTTGGCAATGAAATTGTGTTAACGGATCAGTCTGACAAAACCAGGTAATTTTAATTATTGTTAATTATTGAAAGGGTTTGCGCAGGCTTGTATCCAGGGAGGCCCCCCCCCACATCCCTGCAAATGAGAAAAATTTGCTTTTTCCCCAGCATAAGGAAAGAAAATTTGGGAAAATTGGCCTAATTCTCCACCCCCTCCCCCCTCCCTCCCCCGGAACTCCCCCCTCCAAAAAATTTTCTGGATACGGTCTTGTCCGGGGGACTCGGTGGAATACTAACTAAACCTACTTAGTTTCTCTAATAGAAGCCGCCCCCCTCCATTTGACGCCCCCCCCTTCAATTGATGCCTAGGTCGAGATATTTTTGAAGAAATTCCTTATATCCTCTAATAGAACCCCCCAGGGGTACTTAATTAAAATCCGGATAGGTTCGTAGTTTTCAAAGAAAAGGTCCGGAATCGGTAATTCTGAACCCAAAGAAGTCCGGAATACCGTAATCCGGTTGAATCCCTGGTACACACATGTAGCAACTTTCAATTACCTACAACAAATAATTAATTGCTTAATTTTTAAATACTTAATTAAAAAGGTATAAATTTAGTGACGCAATTATGCGCAATGCTTACAAATTGGCACTCAACAACATGGGTGGAGATGATTACATGCCCGGAAACAGCACAAAAACTGCACCTATTGATGAGCGGGTGGACAAGCTAATTCGCCTTAGCTATCATTGAAAAAAAATTTTGCCTTTTTTTTTTGAAATTTTTATTCGTTTTTTTCTTTATTATGGGTTCACACATTCAATATTTGCTTTATCTCCACCCACCCTCAAACTAAAAGCGGTCAAATCCTTTAGGGAACAAGTCATAATCTAGACAAAATTCGACAATTTGTTGGTTCGGCGGAAAATCTGACACCGAAAAATACGAGTAAATTACAATTTCTGAAATTAGACACCAGCAGGAAAACTAGTTTATTTAAAAAATATATATAAATATTAGAATTATTTTTAAAAAAATTTAAAATTTTCAACGGGTTCATCCGTCACCCCACCCCATACGCTTGCCACTAAACTAGTCTGATTTCCGTTTTCCGGGTATCGAATTTCAGCAAGTCGTATTGTATTTTATTGTAGCTTGCGTCTGGTTTTACGGTTTCGAATTTTCATGGAACCATTTGGTGTCAAAATTTTTTTTCAGAATTGAGCTTCGAATGATTGCAAATTTGGCTAACAAATAAAATATACCGCATTTTCTCTAATAAAACCTCCCGGGGGGTTGGTTCTACTAGACAAATACGGTAATTTGCCATTTTAGTTGTCTTGACCTAAATAAGCAGACTACAAAATTCCATACCCCTAATTTCTTAAATTTTGAATTACTATTTTAACCGCTTTAGGACAATTCACTATTTTTTGTTGCATAATCAATTAATTTATTTTTATTTTCAAAAATGTGAACATACAAAACATTTTTAAGCTATTCACTTTAATTGTGTTTTTTTAATTAGGTCTTAATTCCGTTTAGTACGCAATATACTTTTTTTTTTTTGATCACCCGCGGGGATTTTTTATGGATAATTATAATTAAAAAAAATTGCATTTAAAGGGTATTAATTCGCTCAAGAAAATTTTGCACTTAATTATCCATATACACATCCAACCTTATTTCATTGTATATGTTGCACCCGATTTTGAAAATCAAAAGCCGATTTGATTTTCAAATATGTATGTATACCTATTTCACTAATTAAAAAAGCTTTATTTATTTTATTTGTACAATTTTTAATAAAGAATGTTTATTAATTTATAAAAATTTTTTATTATTTTGTCAACTTTTCCAAGCATTATTAGGTAGGTAAGGTTCAGAACCCAAGACCATCGGCGGGGAAAAAGAATGGCTGGGATCGGGGACTAAGATCTGTGACCAAATTTGTCGAGATTGGTTGAGGAATTCTCAAAAATTTCATCGGGGATTAAAAATTTATAAAGTCAAAATAAGAGAAAAAATTTTCAGGAAGTGCAATTTAAACATTCAACAAAAGTGTGGAGAGAAACGGGGTTGAACTAGGCCCCCTTTTCAATTTCATTCGATTGTCATCCAAAAATATTTCACAAAAATGTTTTGTTTCGGACTATTGGATTTGAAAAAAAAAGTATCAATTTTCAGTGAATTTTTAGCAATAAAAAAAGCATTTTGGGTAAGCATTTATTTTAATTGTCATTTGCCGTACTTCCGGAAATAAAAGCTCCCCCCCCCCCACAAAATAGAGTCCTCTTTTGAGTTCTCTGAAAAATTTATTTCCAGATACACGGTATTAATTGTGATATGCCGTAGCTTCTCACCCCCCCCCCCCCAAATAGAGTTCCCCTTTTATTTCTTTGAAAAATAGAGCCCCAGGGGACTTTTTAGTTCCGAAAAAATTGTAGGTGCCTCTTTGCCTATAACATATCGCAACAAATCAAAAAATGCCAACCCAAGGCCGCCCGGAATGGTGCTAGGTCGTTTCGTAGATTCCGCCAATTTTTGCACGTTTTTGGGCTATAACTAACTTCAACTTTTTAACTCAACCAATTTCAATGAATTAGGGTATCTTTAAAAGCTAAATACGTTAGAAACAATTGCTTAAGCAAAATCTAAGCGATTAATCCACTCTCAAAAAAGCTAGCACAAAAATATGACTTTTTCGCAGTTTAAAAAATATCGTAGTCTTTTTTGAGAGTGGATTAATTGCTTCGCCTCTGCTTAAGCTTTGTTTCTAAACATACATATAGCTTTCTAATGATACCAAATTCATAAAAATTGGTTGAGTAATAAAAAAGTTATAGTCATCAATTATAGTCCAAAAACATGCAAAAAGTGGGCGATTTAAGAAACGCCAATAGTGTAGTGCTGTTCGAGAGTCTCGGGTCTCGACTCGGGAAAAGTCTCGGTTTTCGTAGTCTTTTTTGAGAGTGGATTAATTGCTTAGCTTCTGCTTAAGCCTTGTTTCTAAACATACATATAGCTTTCTAATGATACCAAATTCTTAGAAATTGGTTGAATAAAAAAAAAAGTTATAGTCCAAAAACTTGCAAAAAGTGGGCGATTTAAGAAACGCCAATAGTGGCGGAATTTACGAAACGAACAAGCACGGCCCGGAATGGTGTTTCTCTACTATTTTTTTACTTTTTTTAAATATAAATTTGTTCGAATTCGGGGGTTCAATGTTCGTAATATCAAGAAAATTTATGGTCACCTACCTATTAAATAGGGATGTTCGGGACTCCCGAGACCGGGTACCGAGTCGGTAAATAGACCGGGTTTTTTGGGGACCGAGACCGGGACCGAGTACCGGGTTCTT
>JAKKIK010000641.1:0-26080 GCA_024500135.1 Heterodera carotae | reverse complement strand
GCGGCTTAGTTATGGCGAGAGAAGCCCAAAAATAGCATTTTCTCCGAACAATTTTTGATTTAGAGCGACTTATAAAAACATAAAAACACATATTTCGGCTTTTTGGATTTTTTAGCACATATTTAGGCATTTTTGAGAAAAATACAAGAAAATTAGAAAAAACACCCCAAAATTGAATTTTACTTGTCCTTTTCAGATTTTCTCAAAAAAATTTTTTGATTGATATCGCCAAAATTTTGACTGCCGGTCTGGCGAATTTACAAAACAATTTTATCCGAAAAAGGACCAATTTTACACCATAACACCTTGAAATGTATTTAATTTGCAATTGTGCTGGCGAAATAAATAAAGAATGAGACTTAAATAGGATTTTTTTTGCATAAATACACTTGGTTTTTCCAATTTTTAGCACATATTTTGGCCTTTTTTCGTGTTTTTAGCACATATTTTGGGTTTTTTAACACATATTTTATTACATTTTTCAGGATTTTTAGCACATAAAAATCCGAGCCCTACTGATGAAAGACTAAGCATTTATTTGAATGTGTTGGAAGAACAATGGGAAAATATTAAGACAAATGTGCAATTTATAATTGTTAATGAAATTGCCAAGTTAAGTTTGGTTGAGGAGAATCGTATAATTTTTGCACGATTACTGGCACTCGCGCGAAATATAATTCGAAAAATGCTGAAAAGGTATAAAAAAAAATATATATGTACATTATATACTATGTATTATATGTATATATATAAATAGGGCGCCGGACTTTTCGACAGCGGACTTTTCGACAGAAGGACATTTCGACAGCGGACTTTTCGACAGTGAAGGACATTTCGACCGAAAATTTTTAAATTTTATGCTAGGACTTTTCGACAGTGGATTTTTCGACAGTAAATGTTAGTTTAAAAAATAATAATGGTTATTATTTCGCTAAAACTATTGCTTTTAATTTATCTTTCTTTTTCTTAATCAAACTGGATCCGGCATTCGATAGGCTACTGCTCTAAATATTGGTAGGGATGGCGCTGCCCATGCGTGTTGTAAGGGTTCAGCGAGACCGGAAATTTCGCGAAAATCGGGACTACTTAATCCCGATAAAAACCGGGAAATCCGGGGCTAGTCTGCTGAAATTCCGGTAGAAAATACGGAACCAGGTCTAGTCCCGGGTCAAAAAACCGAGACTAGTCCCAGACCCGCTGAACCTTACTGCTGATTAATTCACGGCTACGATTATTTCCTGCTCTAAAAAATTAAACAAGATCAGCAGTGCTTCGCTTCTTTTAAAGGCATAATTTTCAAAGAGTTCAGCAGCGTTTTCATCTTTTTCTGGGCCACGAGAACCAGATGACTTTGAACAAGGGTTTAGGGATATTTAGTAAACTAGTTGTGAATGGCATGGCCACCGATTTTAGATTGAGAAATATAATATAGAATTTTGGACAATTAAATTGTAATTATTAAAGTTTTGCGTTAAAAAATTATATTTTTTTGCGGACTGTCGAAAAGTCCTTCACTGTCGAAATGTCCTTCACTGTCGAAAAGACCACTGTCGAAATGTCCTTCTGTCGAAAAGTCCTAGCGCCTATAAATATACATATTTGAATACACTCTTCGCGGGTCAAATATCTATAAAAAATCGAAAAAAGAAAGGGAAATTTTTAAAAGCAAAGAAAGTTGTAGAAAGTCATTTAAGACACTATCATATCATTTGTAGTATATCTTTGAGAATGAGCTTAACTTCTGCTTAATTATGGCTTTTAAACTTCATAGGTTTCTATTTTTGTATAATTTTAGAGAAAATGTCACTATTTTTAATCAAATGGCACAAGCAATACACAACAAGACCATTGCAGAAGGATATGAAAGCACATTGTGTTGTATGAGCGTGTACGAACTTGTCACTTATTTTGATCTTTTGCACGGATATTGGACCAAAAATTTTAACGAATTAGCCAAATCCAACCTTTTACACTTTGATGATGATGAGACCGAAGACGGTAATTAATAGGATCCGCAAATTATCTTTTATAAATCATGTTTCATCCATTAATGTAGGATGTACAATAAGACCACTGTAAAACTGTGCAGGACCCGGTCCTGTACTATTTACGCCGGGTAAATTCTTGAATTTGTTCAAATTATGAAGAAAGGGTTCAACGGGACCGGGACTTTCCACAAAAACCGGGACCGGGACTAGCCGGGACTGGAAAAACCGGGACCGGGACCCAATTTTCAACCGGGACCGGGACTAATGTGAAGCGAAAATTTTTTGAACAAAATTGATCAGATATTGTTAAAAACCAATATTTCAGTAAAAAAAATCGTATTAGGACTTAAATATGATTAAACAGGGGTAGAATAGGTAAATCCTAAGCAAAATTTCCGGAGGGCCTGGAAATTTTTTTTGAAAAAAATGAGTATGACGGCCAGAAAGCCAACACAATAATCTACAACATACTAAAAGTTCTAGGCTCTATGACGCTTCTCCGAGGAGGGAGGGGTACTTACATTTTGAGTACGGTAAAATTGGCCATTTTACACTGTAAATGTTAGGAAAATTGGCTGTTCGAAATATAAGTACACCTCCCTCCATGGGGAAGCATTGTAGAGACTAGAACTTTTAGTATGTTGTAGGGTATTGGGTTGGCTTTCTGTCTGACACATTCATTTTTTCCAAAAAAAAATTTCCAGGCCCTCCGGAATTTTTTCCGGAAATTTCCCCGTTTTTGGCTGTGTTTTGGGGGTTCCGGATCTCCATGAAGGAGACGCGTCTGGTCAACTTGGGGCAATTATCTTTTCTGATCAGTATCAAAAGTTACATTATCATGAATTATCTCAGATTTTTGGTCCAGCTACTATTAGGATTTTTTTCAACAATTTCATTTGGCGCATAAACTTATTTCCGCCCTTTCGATGGGTAGGCCTGCGTTTGGTTGAAGGCAAATGAAAAGGGAGTTTCCAATCAATAAATGCCTATGGATTCATAGAGTATACATATAATACTACATTTTCATAAAAGGAATTATTTTGATAGCACTTTGCGTTTTCGAGATATATAGGTGATTTTCAAAATTTTATGTCGGCGCATAAAGTTTTTTTCCGGTACTGTAGAGAAGGGTGAGGGGGCCCATCGGTGCCGATAGGCGCCGATTGGAAAATTTTGACATAAGTGAGTTTATTAAGCAAACTTAACATAAAATTGCACTAAAAAACATCCTAATTTTCCTTGAAATTTTCTTTTAATCGGAAATACACTTAAATTAAGTGGAGAGGCAGGCGGTGCCGATAGGCGCCGCCGGGAAAATTTTGGGAATTTAGCTGGGTTTCTTATGGAAATCCCGCCCGATTTTGAACGACCGGGACCGGGACTTGACTTTTTTTGAAAACCGAGACAGGGACCGGGACCTGAAAAAATCGGGATTTCCCGCCCCGGTCCCGGTCCCGTTGAAGCCTATTTCAAATAGACAGGGCGATTCTATTAGAGAAAATAGGTATTTAATTTCAGAAGCTTTTAGGACCACGCGATGGTTTTCACTTCCGCTCTTTTCCCGCCCAATTGGCCTTTGACCTTTTACACTTACCGAACTTCCGAACTATAAAACTCCAAATCTTATCTTTTTTCAGCGTAGATTAAAGCTTCTGCTGAAGCATCGCTTTTAAACTCAAATAATTCGAATAATATTAATTTTGTAGAAATTGGATAACTTACAAAAAGGTATGGCCCAAAATTGTTAAGAACTCTCCAATGTGGCAGTTTTTATGAAATTTCCCTTGTTTTCTTGTGTGGGGGGGAGGGGTAAGTTCGAATTTAGGGAGGTTCAATTTTAAGAAATATGGGTAAAATTAACTTTTTATTTATAAATAAAAGCATCGCATCCCGTGGACACATTGGAATCAATGGAATTTGAAATGCGCAACTACGAAATTGAATTTTCAAGCCAAATTGATCTAGGTAAAATTCAAAATATTTCTTAAGAATTTAGTTTTAGCCTTTATGGTTTTTAGTGCTTTAATTTTTTTGGCGTTATGGTAATTGTTGTCTGAATTTGTTGAATTTGCAAAATCAGCCCCTAAAAGTCTACAATCTGGGATGCAACTCACACAATCATGATCTTATCTTGATTCGAACATTGGGTCATTTTGACTAAAGTAATCAAAAAAAGTTCAAAATGGATTTTTTGACCCAGTTTTTGAAATCGAGCGGAAGTCATGTATAGTGTCATTGCACTAAAATTACCATATAAACCATTTTTCATTTATAATTTCTTAGGGTCAGTCTCTAAAGGGGATAAGTACCAAAAATTTTCACATAAATTTGCAGCGCTTTTAACATCTTTCGTTGAGCCATTTCTGTACTCACCATTAAACGATGAGGAAATTGCTATGGCATTTAAGCTTATGGAAGAAGCGCATAAAGGTATGTTTGAAAAATAAATAAATAAATAAAGCATGGAAAAAGGACGTTTTGACCGCGCCCTTTTGACCCTCGACCCCTTCTTAGTTTTTGGTCCATAACTTTTTTTGAAAACCAGCAATTTTCTACAAACATACAAACATGGTGTCATTTTAAAATAATTGTGGAGGTATAGCAGAAGCATAGCAAATTGACTCAAAAAAGTTACCATTTATTAATTGTGAAAAAGTCAGATTTTTCATGAATTTTTGAAAGTTGATTCATCGCTTAACTTTTGCTCAATCATTGTTTCTAAACACATTGAGGCTGTTGAATGAAACCAATTTTGTGGCAATTGGCTGACTTTCAAAAAAAGTTATGGATAAAAACTTGGGCCGTGGCCGAAACTACCCTGACCCATTTATTTAATTAAGTCCTTATTTTTGGCTTTATATCCATACAATTGCCATATTACGCGGTTTTACATCCGCTTTAATGTTTAGATTTAATGATTATATTTTACAGGCATTAGGGATGTTAAATTGGATGTTATGTGCTTTTATGGCGACTGCTTGCTTCATCAATATGAGCAGTACCTTGTAAATGACCCTGCTGCTGATGGCGAAAGGGCGGATGGGTTTTATGAATTTTGTTACAAACTGCGCAGAACAGTTATTGAAGATGCGATGATTGATGAATTGGCCATGTACGAACAACGCGTAGACAAGGGCACAAACGCTTACCCATGTGCAATGGTCAAAGCAAGTTTTTCTTTTTGTTTTATGAAATAATCCGAATTAATTTCGATCAGAATTTTTTGGATTAGGACACCTGATCCCGGTGCTTTCTCAACGGTTGTGCCTCTTTCTAGCTCTAGCTACCTATCACTAAACTGCAATTTTAATGACAATCTTCTTCATTGGCCGTCTCGGACCCTGATCAGTGATCACTTGACGATCCTTGACATTGTTGCCCACGAGGGGCCGGGGAATAGGGATACCGGTCCGAGTGGTGCCGAATGTTTTGAGTACCGAATAAAACAAAAAATGTTCCAATGTTGAAAAAAAATTATCATTGCCGAATTGAACAAAATATCCAAGTCCATAATAGCGAGGGAAGTCATAATTTTGATTCGAATAATCATTATTGGGAAATTTACCAAAGGTATTATTAAAATTAAATACAATTAAACATACAAAAAATGCAAACAATTCTGCACATATTATGCCTCTAATAAAATTTTCCGAGTTTTAGTTCATTTAGTAAATTACAATTTAAATATTGGTTTGAAAAAATTATTTATTTAATTAATCCTTTATATATATATTTTAGGTAATTTCAAAGTTATATTATTCTGCTTCAGTGAGGCTTCAAAACAGTTTGATAAATTCGAATCTAATGAATGTTATCAAATACAGAGATTTCCTCGAGTTTTGCCGTACGAATGTCAAACGCAAAAATTCAACATAAATGAAGGATGATGAAAAAAGGCATTTGATCGCAGCAAGAATTGTTATTTTATTTAATTGAAATTTTTTTACAACTAAGAAACATGATTCAGCAGAAGCGTGCTAGGTCGTTTCGTAAAAAATGCCATTAGTAAGCTATAAATGTTTAGTAAGTAATGTTTAAGCAGAATACGAGCGATTAATCAACTCTTAAATATGTTACGCATAAAAAATGACTTGTTCACAGTTAGAAATCGTAACTTTTTTTAAGAGTGGATTAATCGCTTAGCTCCTGTTGAAGCATTTGTTTAAGAAATTTTTGTACTTAGCCCCTCTCAAATATCCGGCTCGTTACCAGGGGGTCTCTAGGTTTTGGCTTGGAGGGGGTACCGACGACTTTTTTTTGCTCCCGCACCCCATCCGGAAGGTGTCCGGAGTTTTGGACATCAGAAAATTGGACACCAGAATTTTGGACACCAAACGGAAAAATGGACCCACCAATGGAAAGAAGGTAAGTTAGACCCTGGAAAAGGACACTAAAATTGTTTTAAAAAACGAACAAAAACTTAAAACAAAAAATGGAAAACATTAGCAATTGGTATGGTTTACTAAAAGAAGCGATGATCTAGTTGCTTATAAAAAGGCCAAATATGTAAAAGTAAGGGATAAAACCGAATTCCGGATTTCTATTTTCGGCATCCGGTTTTATCCCTGGTGCAATTCTATGTAAACAGCTCTTAAAAAGAAACTTTCCGCTATTTGTCAGAAATTTTGGGAACATTTAATCGTTCTTTATCAATGAATCATACCAAAAATGATCGGATAATTTTTCTTTCAGTGTCCATTTTTCGAGTCTCCAATTTTCCATTGTTTCCAAATTTTCAGTGTCCAATTTTCGGTGTCCAAATTTCTAGTGTCCGATTTTCTGGTGTCTAAAACTCCGGGGACCCATCTGAAAATATTTCTCTAGCTGTGGGTTTCCAAGAAAATCTTGAAATATAGTCGATTTCCTAAGAAAAATAAGGCCTAAACGAGGGTATGGCGGTGCCGATCGGCGCCGCCATATCTCATAATGATTTGTCAAATGGATGGGACGATTGGATGGACAATTTGATCGACGGAATGGACTTATTATCACCAAATTGGGACAATCGAACGATGGTGAGGAAATGAACAAATGTGTTCATTTCACTCAAAAGTGGAAATGTGGAGTTATGACATTTGTTGACATTTCTCATACCTCTTCAGGCAGAAATTGGACAGAAACTGATAACATGCTTGTTGCGAGAGCGAGGGAGAGAGTGTGTGTTCGGAGGAAAAATGACCTTAATAGATAAGAAAGGGAGCGAGCGAGGGGAGGAGGGGGGCAAAAGCACAAAATACAAAATTTGCACAATTGATCGATTTGGTCCACTGCCAACCAATTTGGTTGGCATCGCGAAAATCGCGACAAAATCACTCACTGGCGAAATCACTCGCTGGCGAAATCACCCACTGGGATCACACTGGCGAAATCAATCACTGGCGAAATCACATAGCACCTTTTATCTTATTTTAGTGCCCGAACTTACAAAACTTTTAAAAGGTCTTTTTTGTACAATTTGTCTTTTTTAACAATTGGTATTGTTTCGGTCTTATTTAAAGATTCAGGAAAATGATTTTTCCTAAAAAATTGTTTTACAGTGCCCAAGAGCGGAAAATGAGGCCAAAGAATTTTTACCCGGAGGCAAACATATAAAATCTCATCCCAGCTGCTGCTGCTGTTCTCATTGACTTCTTGTTTCGCTTGTCACAACTTTTGTCCCCGGCGGCGGGCGGTGACAAAAACTATTTCAATAAGCGCCGATAGTGCAATAACACACACATTTAATTTGGCATTAAAATGAAAAGCAAGGTCAGGCCCAAAAAGCATTTTTGAAGATTTACCGATTTATTTTTGGCTGTTAAATTATTTTGAAGATTAAAAAAAAGTTTACATTTTGTTCGTGGCTCTCTCTCCCTCTCTCTTTCTCTCCGAGGTGCCGTCCGATTTATTCACATCATTTGCCACAATTCGTTTGAGTTTCCCACACTTCAACGCCTCGACGAGAAAACATTTACTTAACGATTTTCGTTGTCATTTGACGCCCTCCCAAGCACCGTTTCTCAATACAAAGCTGCAAATAAAACCCATACCTGTATATTATTATATACTTACATAAATATTTTTCTTTTAAAATAAAATTTTTAATTTCCATATAATAATTTTATATTACTTTGGTAGCAGCTAATAGTTGCAAATTATGCAACATTTTCAATTTTTACAAATCGCCCCTTTGCCCATTCCATTTCATTTGTCCACCATTCCGCCCAATTTGTTGTCGCCTCAGCCTCTTCAAATGCTGTGCCATTGTTCATTCAAAAATCTCCAAAAATTCCACCCTTTTGCAGCCCATCGTGCTCGTCATTTTTCGGCAATATTTTAAAACATTTATTCAATTTATATATAGTAATTCCTATTTTAATTGACTTGTTTTGGCTTTCACACAAACTGAACAATTCTTTTGTTGTTACTAATACAGCACATTTTATAATATTGTAGAAAAGCCGGCCGTTCTATTTTTCAATTCTCTCTTGAGGGGACTTTTATTAGAGAGGACGATTCTTTAAAAAAAGAACGATAAGTTTTTTCAAATTGTTTAAAACTTTTTTCTTAGTTAACCAAATTCTAACAAATTTGGTATCATTCAAAACATGTGATTAGAAGCAATGTTTAAGCAGACGTTAAGTAATTAAAAATTTTTTAAAGAGATATAAAATCCCAAATGCGAAAAACTCAAGTTTTCATGAATTTTATTTTATTTCTTATTTTTGAATAGGTTTACAGTTTAGCTTTTGCTTAATCATTGCTTGCTTCAAAACATGGTGAGCTTTCGAATGATACCAAATTTGTCTAATTTGGTTAACTAAGAAAAAAGTTATGTATCAAAAACTTGGGCTGGTGCCGAAACGGCGGCGCCAAAACTGCCCAGTCCGGTTAAACATATAGGAAAATATAATGCGAAATATATCTGAATTTCTCGAAAGATTATTTTTTATTTTTAAAATATCTGTTGATTTTATTTTCAAATTAGCGTCCAATTTCCCGGTTAACTTTTGTCAAATTTAAATTTTTGGCTTGTCTGAAATTGGACTTGCCAACAGCGGCCTCTCCATCTCAGTTGTCGAGAATTCCAAACAGAGCAAAGCTCAAACACATTCGATGTCTCATCCCCAATCTTAGCCTCGGGGGACTAATTAATCCTCGCGCCACCAGCCTCGAGGTGCCGAGAACATCCTTCTTAAGCGAGGACCGACCCTCTGCTGCTGTCGGGAACGATGCCTCCAAGCGGAATGTGGCAACCATTCCCTTTGCCGGGGGGACATATGCATTGGGCGGCCTCAACTTTTCTTGACCTCTAATGGTCGGTTTAGCGCGAGACATTTTAGTCGGACTTTTAAGACATTTTTTTGTTTACTTTTTGTTTTTATTATGATAGAATTGGGGGCTTTCGATCAGCGCATTTTGGTCACTGAAAAGAGTTGATTTTTTGGAGGGATTTTGCCTGCTGAATTGTTCTGATGCGAACTTTTCCACTCCAATGCCCACGGGAAAGGAGTCAAATGCATTCATTGGCGGTGGTGGTGGTGGTTGATGGTGGGGTTGCTGGACACGCCTTGACAACGGAAGAGTGTCCGGCAAACGGCCAACAACCGTCGGATGACTTCCCCCGCGCCCCCTCACATTTGCTGCTAATGTCTTCCTCTTCCTAACAGACGCCAATTTGGGCATAGAGAGGAGAAGAAGATTTGGCACGAGACGGACATTTGAATGGTGGCACAAAAAAGGCTATGGGCCATTCATTCACCAGCATCAGGCACACTTACTGACTACTGACCTGTGCCCGGACATGCTTTTGGGATTTAAGCCTTTCTTTTTTTTTATTATTTATGAAAAATAATTTCTCCAATTTTATCACCAATTTATTAAAATTCGTCCAACAAAAAACGCGAAATTAGCAGTTTAAGCCGGGAATTGGTCGAAGACAAAAAACCCCTGAGGACCGCATACCTGCTGTCCACTGCCAAATTCGGTCTGTGTCCGTTTCGTGAAACCCTATGGGGATTGTGTGCCGCCAATAAATCCCATTGTAATGACAATTTTCCATTATTCTTTCCTATCCGTTCGTCTTGCCATAAACAAAAAGAAATTACTTTATTATTCTCTTCATAAATTGTCTCTCCAGCAGCAAGCAGCTGAAAAAGGCATGTGTCCCCGACACGTCGTCCATTTCTTACACTTTTTATTTTACCCATTTTCCTCCATCAAAAACAAAATGCCCCCCTCGGCGCACATTCGACACCCGCAAAAGGAAAAGCGGCGGCTTTGTTGTGAATGTATGCCGAGGCATCTCATCTCATCTCATCTGCTGCTGCTGGTTATTGGATTAGGCTGTTTCAGAGTAAAAGCACACAAAAGAGATTTGGGCTGTCGGGTGGTTGGGATGTGCCGCCGTGCTCTATCCGTCCGTCATTTCGCGATTCGGCGCGGCGCCATTTTGCTGTGTCAACAAAATCAGGGCACAGCAAAAAATGTTGTTGGCTCGTTACTTTAAATCTCGACGTTTTTTTTTGGTTGCCAAAGTGTCATACCAAAAATTTGAGTACGCAGTAAAAAGGACAAATGCCTTTTTTAGCAGCTCCATGCAGCAGAAACTGTTGGTTTTTTGAACCCGAAGCCAAATCTCAGATCCGAAATTTTTCCTGAACCGCTTCAAACTACCGTATTTTCTCTAATTGAAGGCCCTGGTCTTCTATTTTTCAATCCCCTTCTAGGGGGGTCTTCAAATGGAGGGGGCCCTCAAATAGAGGAGGGCCTTCTATTTTACAATCCCCGTCTAGGGGGGACTTCAAATGGAGGGGGACCTTCAAATGGAGGGGGGCCTTCAAATAGAGAAAATACGGTGTTTAAAGTGACCAAAGCCAAATTTCAGATCCGGAATTCTTCCTGACCCGCTTTAACACTGTTTTGATTGAGTGACCAAATATCGGACAGTCTGTGGCCGACCCCATCCTGCTGTTGGTGACGCCCAGATTTGCCTTTTTCATATACCAATTTTGGCTCAAGCCAATAATGCCACACAAAGGGTAATGCAATCCTTGCCTCGGGCACAGATAATATTAAAATATAATATGAAATTGGAAACCATTGACACCATCGACTTTAATCCGCTCACAGTGCTGACCAAAACACTCAAAAAGAGGGCAAAATTGCATTATATTATTTATTGACCATTAATTATTATTGAATATTGGTCATTATTAAATTTTTTTAATTATTATTCTAATTAAATTGATGCGCTAAAAAAAGGATTATAATAATAATAATAAAATTATAATTTTAATAGCCCCGAGGTGTTTCAAACTTATAATCCAATAATTTTATTAGCCCTGAGTATTTAATTTATAATCCAATAATTTTATTAGTCCCAAGGTGTTTCGAAATTTAATCCTCTTCCTCCCCATGTTCCCGAATCCCTTCACTGTTGACAGCTCATTAATCTCTTGGAGTACGATTTCTCGATCAGTTCCCGCCACCAGAGCAGAAGCTGTCATCAACATTAGCACCAGATGGCCCCTCGTCCGTTTTAAATCACTCGCCCCACGGCCACCGCTGAAACATTGCAAACCCCCCCCCCCCGGGGGCATCATTTGGCTGTTCTGCTGCTGGTGTGATCCATCTTTTTTCCGTCTAATCACCTTCCGATCACTGCCCCCCTCCCCCAAATGTGTTCCAATCAACAGACTGAAAATCTTTTTCAGCAACTGCTGATCGGTCGGTCATTCATCCTCCGCTTCCTTTGACGGTTCATTTCTTTTGTGGATCAGTAGCCGAATAAATAAAAGCATTTATCAAAGAGCAGACGACGACAAAATTAACTGTTTTTTTTTTCTTCAATCAGTTTTGGATTTTGATTTTGGAGCAAAAATCTGATCAACAAACGCTACCTATGTTCAGAGTCAAAGCTTAAAATTCTGTTGAAAATAAAAATTTGAATTTCTAAACGTTTTCTCTTCCTATTTTAAAAGGCCAATTTTCATTGGTTTCATGCAAAAAATCTCTCAAGGGAATTCACCAGTGAGCATCAATCTTTCAACTGCTTCAAAAGCACATTTTTAAATTTTGGCGCAAGTGTCAACTGACCATTGGTTTCTCTCTTTAAAAAGTTACAAATTAACAACTTAAACTTTGAGAAAAAATTTATCTTAAAACAATATTTTTATTTTTTTTTAATAGTTTAACCATGCAGCTATAGATTTGGTATTCAATTTTATTTTTTATTTGTATATTTAGGCTTTTCCACAACGCCAATATTTTAAAGTGAATTTATGTAAAAGTTGTTCAATAGTCCGATAAAAATATTGGCAGAAAATGGCTTAATTCCCCCGGGGGAGGGGGCATTGCTTTTCAGTCCAACAACTTTTATATGTGTGTACTTTCTTTTAAAAATATTTTTGTTCCCCAAAGTGTTTTTTGTTTAACTAAATCTTATTTAAATATTTTTTAAATTAAATTATTATTAAAATGATATAAAACAATAATAATTGTCTAATAAGCTTCTTTACGTCAAATTCATGCCTCCTTTGTTTATGTATTTTTCGGATTGAAATTAATCCAAAAAGGCGAGGATTAAACGGCGGTCCGGTCCGGTCGAGAATTGCACGGAAAAACATACATTAATATGTTTTTTTCGCAGCTAAGACAGAAAAAAGAAGAATTTGGCTGATGAGTAAAATATCAAAAAAAATAAATAAATTGAAAAGTTATTTTTGCTTCCGGGTTTTGAGTTCTGAATTTCGGTTTGTGATTTCGGGTTTCAGGTTTTTCCACTTTCGCCCCGTCACTAATAAACAGTACTCTCTATGCAATACATAATTTAGCCAATTTTGCACTCTTTTTTAATGTTATTCAGAAAAGAAAAAAAAACGAACCGACCGAAAATTGGCCAAATCATTCAGCTGTTGGCACTTTTTGCTTTTCCGTAAATGTTTTATTATTTTATATATTATATATATATTTTATCATTTGTAAAATTGCAAACAAATTAGTTCAAATATATTTATGATAGTCACCACGGCAGAAGCCCCAAATCATTTTTCACACATTGCCATTGGCAGGCGTCGTCCGTTGGTCGTAAAGCCATTAAAGCTTTTAACCATTTTTTTGAATTTTCTCTCATTTTTGTTGACCAATGCTTTGTTGTCTCATTGGATGATAATGTCCTCCTTAATCTTCCTTTTTCTTCTTCTGCTGGTGTACCATTTTTATGGTTTTACTCCTTCAAAATTGGCTTCAATAAGAGGACAGACACTTTCACAACAGCAAATTCAAAGTTTGTAAATGTGCACAGAATTGGGCAAAATTTAAAATTTCAAAAAAAATACAAAAATCAATTTGAATGCACAACAAACAAAAAAGGCCTAGAAAATTACGGATTTTACATTACTGCCATAGCTTTATTTCGTTTGAACAATTTGCTGTTGCTCAGTTTTGAGTGTTGCTTATTTGTAGCCTCTTTAGAGGTTTTTTTGACACATAATGCATTATTACACATTTGGACCTTTATCCCCGACTTTATTGTCCTGAAGGATTGAACATCATTTTAATGGTAAAATTTTTTTCAATAATTTTTTTCTGAATTGCCTACTTAGATATTCATCATTATTTTTGATTGGGAAACATTTTGCATACTAACCCCCCCCCTGCCCCCCCCCCCCCCCGGCGCCACCACCGATCAATTGGTTTTGATTTCTCTGTGTTATTTCACTTTCATTGCCCTATGTCCCCCTGCTGCTGTTGCTGCCCATTCATCCGTCCCACCTCCCTCAAGGGGCACACTGTGAATTGGCTGGCCACGGACGGATCACTGATGAAAGGCCGGACGGCCATCTCTCAATCAATTTGCGGAGAGCAATCACTTTCCGCAGGTTTCTATCAGCCCCGAGGGCCGGCCATCCGCCGCCGGCGACGGCGGTGATCTCCCCCACCCCGCATCGCAAACAATCCTTCCAAAGCCCGAGGCATTTGCTCTTCGACTGATTCGAGGGAAACCAAAACATTGAGTTTTTGAAGCAAAATACACAGAATTTATTTTCGACACAAAATTCTTGTCATTCCGAGAGTCTCAGCTGTAGTTTTTTGTTCGAACCAGCGAAACGACAAATATTCGGAAAATTGGGGACCGAAAATAGCGGTGCCGTAATTGTTATGACATGTGATAATGTATATATGTTGCTTTTTAATTAAAACAGGTACATAATTTTACAAATTTTATTAAACATGTTCACTGTTAAGTTGTTGGTTTTTTGAAATATGCTTAATCGCTTATTGTTAGCATTTGCTTACTCATAGCTTCTAAGACTTTCTAGGGTTTTCAAACTTAAATTTTTGATCCAAAAATTCATTTAGGCTGGGTCCAATTTTCTGAAAATTGATTCCCAATTTCCCGCTTACAAACCGAAACCCAAGAAATTAATGTTTTCCAAAACTTTTTAGAGTCTGTCAACCCTTACTAATGCTAACTGAGTACCGGAACTCACCATTTGGATAACTTTTAATTCTTCACTCCTCCGGCACTTTCCCCGCCCCCTCCCACTCAATTCCCGACTGATGTGGCCCAAATTCTCGCCCTTCTCCATTCAACAGCCCGTGTGTTTCTATGCAAATAAACACTTATCCCTGCAGTGTCCCCTCGCCCCCTCACTTTCTCTCATCCATAGCGTTGCACCCACTCTGTCCCCTAAGGGGGCGAGGGGAAAGTGGCCAATGAGTCAATTTGACCCGCCGCCCCCGGCGAACATTTGGCCCCTCTCTTCCCTCATCAGACAAAGGCCCCCAAAATTCACAGCAACAAAAAAAAGGAAAGAAAAGTCGGAATCGGAATCACGCTGTGCTCATTGGTTTGGTTTGTGTAAATGATACTCTTGACATATTTTGTATATTTGTCATACCAAAGCATCAACTTTTGGCCCGTAAAAATGTTTTGGCTTTTGGTACAAATCCCAAAATCGTTTCCTCTATTCTAGAAATACTAAAAATCGGGCGAATTGTACATACATATGTAAACCCTTAATTTGATCACTAAAAATCTGCCAGAAATTGATACCCATCACATATCGTGCATTCAAAGCACATAAAAATTGTTTGTCCTTAATGTCGGAACGCCGATAAAGAAACAAATCTTTTATTATCATATGAATGTGTTTGCGGGAATCGTCCAATTGACTTGAGGATTATGATGACCACGATTCGATTTTGTGTGTGTGTGTGTGTGTGGTCAGCGGGTCAAAGGGCGGTGGATTGGCTCGAGAATTTGGTGGGGGGCCCGCCGGGGCTGAGAGGCCTGTGCGATGGTCAGTGCCCGATAGGGAGGGGGGGACAATTGGCCAATTGATCCGACTCGGCCTTTCATTTGCTCATTCATTTGAGCGCTCTTCGGCCGTTGGATGGGCCAAAAGACACTCCGCACAAATTTAAGGGGGGAAGTGTCACCATTAATATTGTGTTTGGTTATGTTCTTCTTACTAAATGAATATAAATATAATTTTGCAAATTCTGTCGTTCAGGCATTTTAGCGTTTAAATTTCTGTTCAAAAATTTTTGATTTTTTTAATCGCTTTAGTCTACTACCAGAAATCGCTAACTAAATTGGTTGGACAAATCGCAACAATTTTTCTTTTACTCGATTTTTTTGATAATATTCTGAATTTCTCAATGAACAGCAAAGCCATTCGTCTTGCATTTTTTTTCCGTTTAGCCAATTTCTGTTTGTACTGACCGTCGTCGTAGTTTTTCCCAAAAAGCCTTTTTGTTTCATTGCTCCTTTTGTCAGTTTTCCGTCTCCCCTCCCCCCTCCCCTGTCGCTCTCACATATCCCCTTAACCTCCCCTATATCCATTCTATTCATTAGCCCCCGCCCCCCCCCCCCTACCTCCCCCCACGCCACCCTTTCCTCTTTCTGCTGCAATGTTTTTGTGCCGTTCCCCGAATCCCCCCCCCCTATCTGTTCCATCCGCTCTTCTATATCTATTCATCACAGGTGCCCAACTCCTCCCGCCCCATGCCATTCCCTCTTTGCCTTTTCTCCACTGTTTTGTGTGCCGTTTTCGGCCATTCCTTTACATCACTCTGTTGAAAAAAGGTTGTTTTATGCATCCGCGCAATATGCACCACTGTGCAAATCCACCACAGTCCAATGATATCCATCCCATACTATCCCCCCTTTATTGATCCCTCCTTTTTATATTTTCATTCCCCATCAAATTCATTAAAAATCTGCCTTGAATTCAGTTTCTCACATTCAGAATGATCACGGTCCGTAAGGGGATAAAAATTAACAATTATCAAAAAAATAAGAAAAATGAAAAACCCAGAATAATTAGCCCAAACTTGTGTGGGCCTTCCGGTGCCCGTCTGGACGATCTCAGGTCGGCATGCCTAGGGTATCAATCATAAACTGAGACCTCCCATTGCAAACGTTTTGTTGTTTGTGTCACTGAATTGCCGCAAGGCGATGTCCAAAGCAACCAACCGACTTTCTTTCATCCCATTATCACTTCACTCGCCAACCCCACCTTTTTGATGCCTTTTTCTTCACCTTCTTCTTAATGGAAACGCTGAGCAAAAATGCCCTGCGGGCAAATTCCCACTTTTTCCGACACTTTTACCGACAAAAGCGTTGCAGATGCATTATGAAAGCAAAAATTGCTAAAAATTCCATTAGAATTTCTAACACCTTCTCCCATTCAGTATCATTTTTTGTTATTGTTTTTGCCGCCAAAATGCCTTGCTGGTCCGATTTTTGCCGTTTTTCTTTGGGACTGAGTTTGTCTCTCATCAGTCCCACAATTGTTTGTTCAGTGAATCGCCTACTTAGAGTACATATTTTTTTGTGCATAACACGACCAACTTTTTTTATTACCATATCTCCTTTCTCCTTTTGACTGATAGTAATAAAAAAGCAAAGATTTTATCTTTGACATATGTCTTTTCTCTGCCCGTTAAGTCAAAGAAAAGGGGTCACATCATCGCCATGCCATCCGCGGAATATGGCGAATAAACAAATTTGCGCCTATTTTCTTGCCACGATCGTTTCTCATGATCGTCATCCTACCCAACTACCCGTCTTCCTTGTCTAATCCCTCACTCGACCCACATCCGATTATTATTTTTGCGCGGCGAAGGCGGCGGCGCCAATCTTCTCGACTTCGTCCTCCAGGGGATTACCCAGCTTATCCTCGCGCGCGCGGAGTGCCTTTTCGGCCCAATTTCGTTGCGAAGAGTGGGGGCCTATCCCAAGAGCTAATTCGTCGGCCCCGCGGGTCCACTCATCACATCAGCAGAGCCGCGCCTCACATTTTCCCTACGCAATTTGTGCCATGGCCAATTTGGCCTCATTTGGCATAAATTAAATCGCCTAGACACATGCCGGAGGCAATGACTTCTGCTGAAAGCGCCTTTTAAATAATCATATCCACTCGTTTAATCCGAAAAGAAACTTTTCGCGCTCGATATTTGATTATTTAATGCTGATCAGACTCAATTTGCTAATTTTGCGAGTATACATAAAATATGATGCGAATTATCGGAAATTAAAAAATGCATAGAATTGGGACTTAAATTTCAGAATTGAGAAGAGCGGGAGTGTTTGTCCCTTGAATTTTTATTTGGAGAATCATTCCAAGACTTCCGAAAAATTCATTTGATATTTATGCTTTTCAAATTCATTTCAAAGTTCTTATGAAATTTTGAAAATTAGCATTTTTACGACAAAATTTTTTGTCTCATTTCCTTCCGTGTTGCAGCTCACATTTTCTTTTCCCATCTCAAATCCATTCCATCCGTTTCCGCATTTTTTGTAAAATTCACAATTTTGTGCTGCAATTCACTCCTTTCATCCTCTTTGTGGCCGCCGTAAGAGTAACCACCACAGGTGTTCTTTTTTATGTGCCTAGCAACAATAAATGGACGTGCCACCTTTCCCCATGGCCATAAAACATTGTACGGTCCATTGTTCATAAATCCTATTTATCCCCATCTTTGATCATCTTTATCCCCACCTTCCCTTTCAATATCCGATTCAGTTTCTTTTTGTGATCGGCGGTCATTGCATATTTCGCTTAAATCGCCCAACTTTTTTTCGTAGTATTTTATTTTTGTATTGAAATGCTTTTCTCACCGCCACTTTAATTTTAACTTTTGCACAATTAGTACTGCTTCTGCTGGCCTAATGCCATTCATTCATTCATTCATTTGATGTACGCATTAAAATGGAGTACAATTTGTCCATTCGTCGTCCAATCATCGCACCCAATGAAGGCCAAAAGTGTTAATCGGCGGACGAATGGATTGGTCGTGGTGGAGCATTATTCATTACACAATAAAAATAATGGAGGCCGATGAGCCGTCGCCGCCGGTGTTTTTTTTCATCATCAACGATCGCCGCTGTTTTTCAGCTCGCAAATCTCTGTTCATCCCCCTCTCCCCCTTCCCCCCCCTATCCGTCGGTCTCTTTTTCGCTTGCTTCCACCATTTTCACACTCTTTTTTCGGTTTTTTCTAACTTTTGGCGGAGGGGCAAGGAAACAACGGCCTGCTCTGACTTTGAGGAATTTTCCGTTAGAACATTTTTTGGCCAATGTTTTTTTTTATGTAATTTTATGTTTTCAAATTTTTTTGATTTTTCAGCGGAAGACGTTTTGCTGTTTGAGTAGTTAGTACCGGGCCCTAACTACTTCTATGTTCAACGAATTTTTATTAGGGTATGTTTGTTCGGGATCTTAACCTTTTAGGATCAATTGTCACACACCCATATTGTGCCATAGATTTTGATTGATTCGTTGATTAATTTGATTGATTGACCCCTAAAGACAAAGAAGATGAATAAAGTTTCGGAATTCATTTTCTTCTCTGATGAATGTACTTTGCCCTCTCTTTCTCTCTCTCTCTCCTCTCTCTCTCTCTCTCTGTCTCTCTCTCTCACTGTTAACCCACCAAAATGCAAATGACCATTTTTTGGGGGAGAATCGTTCGTTGACGGTACCAGCAGCAGCAGCACACAGCGGCAGATGGACACATCGCCAAACTCGGCGCCAATGAATGCCATTAATCCCCAACACTTTCCTCGCCAACAAAAACTTTGGCCGTCAATTCAAAAACATTATTTCCTTTCTTTTTGGAGGGTCATTAAATTTTGCCGTGAGCAAATATTTTTTTCCAAAATTTGTACATTAATTCATTACAATAAATTATCAAAATATAGTTATATGTATGTAAGTAATCATTCCTGCAATTTTAATTGATTAGAGATTAATGGACCAATTAATTGTCCATCCAATCTTTGATCAATTGAAAATATATTTATTAGTATACTTAGCTCTTCTCCCAAATATTTTTAATCTTTAATCTTTGCACCTAATCACTTAATCTTTTTTGATTAATAATCTCAGCCAGTAGCAAATTGCATATTATCGCATTAAGAAAATCCATTTTCTCCCTAAGCTTTATTAACTCAAAAAAATGAATATAAATAGAGTTTTCTATGTTCGACACTTAAATTATTTAAAAGAATCCTTTATAGTATTGCTTAAACGGCTTAATATGTTTTAAAATCAATTTAAATTTCTGTTTATAGCGCATCGCATTTTTCCAACTTTTTGAATTTTACCCAATTTTGGTGGGCCGCCATTTTTTATTCCAATGAAAAGCTGCCGCTGCTGCTTCTTCCGCTCTTTTGTTGCTGTTCTCGTCATTAATGCTCCATCAATGCTGCTGCTTCTTCTGCTGCTAATCTCATCAACAAATGGCGAACAACGAATTGTGGAGCAGCCGGAGGATACGGTTGCACGCGCTGGCGACACCGTACAGTTACGGTGCCGCGTTGCGGACCAGGTACGCAACACAGTACCGTAATCCTAAAAGGCATTTACTATTTTTCCCTTTGTCGGCTCAAAATTTAAATGATTGGATTGATTTCCCCGTTCAAAGCTTATCGAAAGTGATCCCTGCGCCAAAAGACATTTATGTCAGAAAAACTACTTTTATTTAAGAAAATTCATTTGACTATTTAAACTTTTTTTAGTGGCTCCATGCTGAAAAAGTCAATCAATCCGTCATTTTTTCGGCATTTGTTAAAGCAGCAAAAAAATATACCGATAAAAAATAAAGGGATATTTTTGTTTGATTAATCGCTTTGCGGGCACTTTATTTGTTCCCCCCTCCCCAAAAATGGCATTTGCCTGCCTTTTATTTGGGATGGATAGCAAGCAGATGGATGGGTCCCCAAGTGCCTGCTGCTTCTTCTTCCCGTTGCCTCCCTATTGCATAATCGGCACCAAATCCGCCATTTATACGGATCGGTCGGCACACCCAAATTTGACCCCCCCCCCCGCCCAAAAATGCCAAATTTCCACTGAAGAAGATGAATGCCTGTGATGAGTGCCTCTTTCAGCAAAATTATGCCTCCTTGGGGGATTTGGCGGACAATTTGTTGTGCAATTTTTGGCTAAAAGGCAATAATTCATCATCCACCCGTCCATCATCGATGGGCACAGAATCGGCGCATGGGCAAAATGTTCATTGGGCGCAAAAGCGCGATAACATTTTCTCGACAAAAAGCCCAAAAGCCCACACTTAGACATATGTATTTTATAAAGGGGGTTAAAAATATATTTCCTAAATCATATAGGTTTTATATAGTGGGAAAATTAATTGAGCCCACAAATGTCACGTAATTTCAATTAAAAATTATTATTGTCTCAATAAATTTGTTAAAATTAGATAAAGATTAAAAAATGAAATTTTGGATGCATTTTTTGTTCGTTTATTTGGATGTGTAAAAATTAGCGCATTTGAAGAAAAACTCAAATTTATATGCCATTTTTAGAAGGGCCAAGTGATTTGGATGAAAGGCGACATTGGACTCGGTTACAAGCGCGATTTGCCATTTTGGGAGCGGATGCGAATGGTTGGCAGTTTAAACGATGGCGAATTCCATTTGGAAATTCGAAATGTTTCCCTGGAAGATGAGGAGACATATCAGGTAGAGAGAGAGCGAGAGAGAGAGAGAGAGGGTGATTGATCGAAAATAGTTAGACATGGAAGAACTTTTTCATTAAAATCAGCGAATAATTGGAAGAGAATTTTTGGAAATTTAATTTAAAAAATTAGCATTTTGCTAATGTTTAGTGTCAGCTTTCGTCGTCTGATGATGAACCAATTACAAAACTTTCTCGCAGAGCAAAACTTAACGTTTTATGTGAGTTTGAGTTTTCTTTTTCAACTTTGAATTCGAATAACATTTTGAAAAAAAGTCATAGTCCGTATACTACTTATATAATTTTGGGCATGTCTGTCTAATGAAGAGGGATTAATGGCAAAAATGGGGAGGGGGTTCTATTAGAAGAAAAATGTGATAATACTTAAGATGAGCCAACAATGCCGCAATTGCTCGGTGAGTCTGGGTCGTCATCGTCGTCAACTGCGCAGCGCACTCAGCCCATTGTGGCAACCGAAGGCCATGCCAGCCGGCTGAGTTGCCAAAGTCGCGCGGGAAAGCCCGCGGCACGGCTCAGCTGGGCACTGGCGGAGGATAGGCAAGCGCAAAAAGTGATCGGACACATTGTCAATTGGACGGCGGCGGCGGCGCATTCGAACGATCAAAGGACGACAATGGCAACAGCGGCAGGACATCCGATCAGAGGTTGGGTGGCAAAATTTAGTACATAGTATTTGAGCATGATTAATTATGACGAATGAAATCCGAATATTAATTGCCGAAAAATGAAATTTGGCAAACAATTAAAAAAGAAATCCCAACATTTGCAGTTGGCTTCAATCCTAAAAATATATCAATTATATTCAACTAGATAATTGTATTTTTTAATAATTAAAAGTTAAGTCCGTGAGCATCTCCGTCCCTCGTTGTCCAACCGTTCTTTTCGTTCACTTTTCGGGAACATTAGCGAGGAGGTGGTCAAAGAAGAGGACATCAAACTGGACACAATCACATCCCATCTGAAGTACACAAATATATTTGAACACAAATTTAAATTCTTTGTTTTCACTTTAAATTTGAATTGTTTTTTAAAATATTAATTCCACTAAATCCGTCCACAGCTTTGTGCCGACCCAAGCGGAGAATGGACGTTGGTTGGTCTGTTTGGCGGCCCATGATTTATACGGGCACGAGTCGCGCAGTGCCAGCATACAATTGGATGTGCAATTCGCGCCAAAAGCTCGCATTGAAACCATTCCGGAGGCTAGCCAGGTGAAAGAATATGCAATTTGCGGGGATGGTTCCCCATTTTCGAACCTTCCCAAATTTCTGATCACGGTCTTTCAGAGACAAATTTTCGAATTAAGCATAATATTTCCCTTGTTATTTTGCTTCAAGCGATTCGACCCAATAAATATGTTCCAGATATATGAAGGCGGATACATTCGATTGCATTGTGCAAGCACAGCACATCCCAACGATGTTAAACTGAGTTGGAGTTGGGACGGTGAGCCGAGGCGACTGGAGGTGGTGGACGCGCAGGTAAATAAAAAAAAACATATTTTAAATTAAATTCATTAAAAATACTTATTTGAAAACTTAAAGCATTTATAATGATTGACAATTTCCCCGTGGATTTTTTCAAGACCGTTCTCATCAACACACTTCGCTTCAACGACAACGGACGTCGAGTGACATGCACGGCGGAGAACAGTGTCGGTGTTGGCACCGCCGTGTTCGAACTGGACGTGCCATGTAATAAAACAAATTTTTGAATATTTTATTAAAATTTTGGTTTTTCAGTTGGACCCCGCTTCATGTCAACCAATCAGTCAAAAGTGGTTGGACGTGGTGAACAGGCGACGTTCCAGTGTGAGGTGCTCGGAAATCCGGCACCCACCGTTCGGTGGTACCACGACGACCGGGGCATGGACTTGCCATTGGAGGAGGGCAAAAAGTGAGAGGATTTTTTTTAGGGTTAAGCCCCGACGCCCCCTGAGCCAGACATTTTGGGCAAGCCTTCCCTCTCTGCCCGACCACTGGGCTCAATCCCCGACATTCACACCCCGCAAGAAGATCGGATTTGATTTAAAACTGAAGGTTCATAGGCTTAAATTAAATTTTCCAATTTTTATTGATAAAATTCAAAATTTTGTGACAAATTCAGTGAAGCCTCTTAATGCACATTTCTCGCTAATTCAATTTTGAAGAAAGCTAAAAAAATTAAAAATTTACAGCATAACGATCAAAGATGTGGTGGACTGGAACCAAGGCGAATACAAGGTGAGGTTCTTCTGAGTACATACAAAATACAATTAATTTTCGTAGCGCGACAAAAATTCCTACTCTTTCCGACAAATGTACCACGAGAAAACCCATCCCCCAACAGTGAGAAACTGACAAAATATATTATACACCACCAGAAATTGAACATTTATGTCAAATTAATAGGAGTTTTTTTTTCTAAGTCCTGGCAATCCATATTGTACCTATGTAAAAATCTATTACCTCATAAATATGTGTTCCATGGATGGCAATGCCGAAAAAAGAAAGTCCGGATCCGTGCCATCCCTGATGTGTAAATATCAAGATGCGTTTTGTTTAAGTGTGTCGCCGAAGTGTTTGGCTTCCCGCCCAAGGCGCTTCACCATATGCTTTTTCTGAAAGGACCGCCCAACGTCGAATTGTCAGACAATTTCGACTTTGATGACAATTCTGCAATATTGTCTTGCAAGGTAAACAACATATACATTTGTAGACCTGGTCGAGATTCTTTTGACAAACCTTATTCAAAATCTTTGCCGTTGTCAGGTCCAACATCGTTCCGAGCGGGCCAAAATCCATTGGTACTACAACGGCCATCGGGTGGACATTGTAGAGCCGGGAATTTCTCACCAGGCATGTTGGGCACGGGGCGGGGGTATCCGCTTACATATCCGCCGGCGTAGTCAATCATGGCGCAGTTGAATTGCTTAATTGGCCGGGTATTAATGGACACTAAAGCAGGAAACTGGAGAATTTTGGACCTTCCGTCACTGATCATCCCATTTTTTGCCTGCCATAATTTTTTTTGGGTGGTCAACATTCCAGCTTTGTTTCTAAATGCTCTAGGTGTTTCGAAGTATTGTGGTACCAAGATATTTGTCAAAAAAATAATGGCCCAAAAACTTGGGCCTGGTCCCCGGAATTGGTGGTTCGGAAACACACCATGCCGCGAAAATCTTAGTAAACGGCCATTCCTTGCCGGAGGGAAGCGAACACGGAAATGAATGTCCGTTCCCATGCTCATTTATGCTTTTCCTCAACAACATCAGGACGACATCAATGGTGGCCAGCAGCTGCGTCACTACGCGGTCCGGGACGAACGGATCCATCGTTGGCTTGTCATTTCTCGACTCACCATTTTTGGCTTCTCGGACGCCGACTACGGCATGTACAATTGTACGGCACGCAATGAATTCGGCGTGTCATCCGCCCAGAGCGAATTTTCAAGAATGAGCATTGTGGACACATTTCGTAATACACAAATATTGCACAATAAATAAAAATGTTAGTAAGAATAGTTGTAATTCCATTGGAATTATTTTTGGAAAATAAAAAGTTAGTATTATTCATACTTTTTGAGTCCTGGTTACAGACCTTCTTTTTTTTAAATCCGAAACATGCCTGGTATCTGAGCAAATAAATGTACCAGCAGCGCTAATTAGTTTTCTGTTAAGGAAGGCATTTGAACAAAATTTCGCCGGAGGCGCTCGTCATAATTGGCATGGTGTCGCTCTTCTCGCTGTTCATCGCCTGCTTAACATGTTGCTGTTGTTTTTGCAAGTGGCGCAGGGCACGGCGTCGCGGACATGCAAAGCTCTTAAGCCACGGCGGCAAATCCAGCAGTTAGTTTTTAAATTGATAATGTATAAGTACCGTATCTTTTCTCTAATCCAATTGAACCCACCCTTTGAAAGGCATTGAAAAATAGTACCCCGGGGCTAATATTAGAGAAATACGGTATATCATAATTTGTTGATTGTTTTTAATTTTCAATTTTTTTTTTGAATTTGAGAATTAGTATTGTAAATAGATAGAAGACAAAATTTGACTTTGATTGCTTAGCGGTGGCCCTTTTGATTTGACAATACAAACAATCAATCAATATATGTGATTTATCCATTTTTCCACAAAAGCAGACGGCGATGTTACTTGCAAGTTTGAAGGTGAGGTGGACAGTAGTGGCGGCACGAACACAAGCAGCATGGCACCATTGTGTGCTGAGAAGCAATATTTCGGACCGGTATCACTAAATAATAAATAAATTAGAAAAATTTGGATTCTAATTGAGCATATAGAAATTTGAATTCGGTTTCAAAAATAACGCATTTGGATTTCGGTCTGAAACATTGTTGGGGAGCTTTATTAAAATCCCGATTTTCTCCAATTTGTCTTAAGAAAATATCCATCTTTCGCTATTTTCGTACATATTTCAGGATATCAAAAAATTTCCTATGATTAAAGACTCAGAGTCGAACCGGGAATTTAAAAAAAAATGCCACCGCCTAAAAAGCGCAACCTTTTCTATTCAAAATTAAATAAATGCACCCGCTGTTTTAGCAGAAAAGCCATCGCAATTTTTAAAAATTTATAATTTATATTTAATTTTCATTTTAAATTTAAATAAAATTGATCACACTCCCTGCAGCAGGATTACCATAACTCCTCCTCCGTTTACAACCAAAGCAATGGCGGATTTTCCCATCACAATCCCCAGCAGCAGCATCATCAATACATTGGCAGCAGTGATCAATGCTTTCAAATGCCCAACGGCTCTTTGGTTGGGGTTGATCAGACAAATGTACAACAACAACAGCATTATGAACAGCAACAACCATTCTGCAACTCCTATCAGTCGTTCAACAACAACAACAACGGCATTATTGGAGGCACTTTTGGACGCAAAACCGGTGAGAGGGGAGGAGGGAGGATACATGACGGGTTATGCCCGGATGCCGAACAAAAAAAGTCCAGATCCGTCCTGATCCCCCGGAAAATTTTCTCGGCGACGCCTATCGGCACCGCCAAAACCCACAGCTCCGAAAAATTTTTCGGATAGCGGGCGAGAGCAAAAAAAAAAGTCTGTAACCCTACCCACTCCGGCACATACATCCAACAAAATC